>PVJL010006379.1:0-93113 GCA_004026885.1 Lyroderma lyra | reverse complement strand
AAAAAAAAAAAAAAAAAAAAAAAAATTATAAAAGATCTTAGTAGGGATCAGAGGGAAAAGATAGATTCTCCCACAAAGGAAAAACAACCTTAACTTTACTGCTTAATTCATAATGGCTACAATAACATTCAGAAGATAACAGAATGATAGTTTTTGATGTGCTAAAAGAAGATAACTCTAAAAATAAAACTCAGTATCTAGGTAATCTCTCAAGAAAGAAAGTAAAAGGACTGTCACAAAAATCTGTTTCTGTCTCTCTAACACACATACACACGCACAAGCACACTAGGCAGACAAAAAATGATCCCAGATAGGTCTAATAAACAAAAATCTGTTTCTGTCTCTCTTTTACACACATACACACGCACAAGCACACTAGGCAGAAAAAAAATGATCCCAGATAGAAGGTCTAATATACAAAAATGAATAGTTAGAAAAGATACTGATAAATACAGGTTAAATATAACAGACACTGTACAAGTATACCACAATGAAAGTACTATCTAACTTATTAAGAGAATACCTGGGCTAGAACTAAACTATTCACTATGACCTCACATGGCCTTTCATCTGTGCACACTACATAGAGAGGAAAAGAGGGAGATGTCTGGAGTCTCTTCCTCTTCTTAGAAGGACACAGTCTTATTGAATTAGGGATTCATTCTTACTACTTCATTCAACCTTAATTACTTCTGGACCTTGTCTCTAAATACAGTCATATAGGAGGTTAGGGCTTCAACATATGGATTTTGGGGTGGACCCAATTCAGTTCACAGCACAAGGCAAAGATATTGACTAACTTTAGACTACATTAAGATGAGTCTGCATAGTAATTGTCTGTGGATCAGGTATTTGCCAAAAGAACAGATCGATATAAACCTCATACCCAGTCATATGACCCATAAATAAAAATAGTAAAAAGAAAAACTCAATGTATCCCCAAAAAAGCAAGAAAGGAGAATAGAAAGACACAGAAGAACCACAATAAAAAAGCACATAATAGTATGATAATAAATAAATCCAAATATATCAATCTTTATTCTAAATATTCTAAACTCTCCAGTTTAAAACAAAATCCAGCTATACTCCTATGTTATTTATAAGAGACACATTTAAAAACATAAGAACATAGATCCAACTTGACAGTCAGAGTTGAGAAAGGTATAACCAGCAGATGTTAACCAATAGTGAACCCTATTATTGCTGTAAAAATATCAACGAAAAAAGACACTAAGTCAAAGGACATGCTAAAACAGGTAAGCACCAGGTTCTAGGGAAACAGAGAACTCCAGTCAGACTTAGAGAAAGTAGGAAAGGAGACTTCCACAGTGAAGAAAACAAGGTCTGAAAAAAGAATACTGGCCCAGAAAATATGTTTGGACTGTGTGTGTTTACTTTCTCTTTCCTTTTGCAGTCAGCACCAAATTCTAAAATGAAAACTGTACATGAACATACAAATGTGACCTTACATTCATTAGGATCATGTTTGATGGCTAAACGTAACTTTAGTTATAAAAATGAAAGGGAGAATTTCTCTCTACATTTAATGATCAGTCCTTCAGGTTTTACATATGTCCTTTTCCTGGTTTTTGCCCATTTCATACACCTAGTTTTATTCCCAGAAGTGATCATGTTTTTGTGACAGCTAGAATGATAGTTAGCTGGTTTCAAAAGGTAATTTCTGGCTTAAATGAAGTTTTGTATTTTTGACAGAAAAGAAAAAAGATACTGTTAAATATATAGACAAAATACAGATATATAGATACTAGACATATACAAACAGTACTCTAATATAAATCCTATAAATTAAAAACTTCCAATACTTTTCTAAATGTTAAGCGTTTAGGAGTTGGCAGCAAAGGGCAGAAAATAGGATGTTTTTCATTCACTCAACCATATAGCAAATGTGTATGCATCACTCTATGTGGGCAGGAGGTCAGATGGTGATATAGTAAGGAGACTTACTAAGTGAAGAGGGGAGAAGGCTCTCAGGGCACACGATCAACAGCTGTACCTGTTTAGGTGGAAACAGCACGTACCGCTATGACTGAGCACTAGCGGTTGGCTTGGTGTTCAGGTGGGACCCAATAGCTGAGTCTTTGTAAATACCTAGGGTTATTCCCTTTGGATAAAGCCCTAGTCAGTCAGGTCTGGGTTAAATCTTTCATATTACACACACCAAAACGCGCGCGTGCGCGCGCACACACACACACACACACACACACACACACACAATCTACATACAGTAATTAAGGAAAACTATGATTAAGTCTATAGATTTTCTTTTGTGCCCTAAGGTCAGTGAAAATTATCGATGCCCTTTATCCCTACCAAAAAATTCTACCGCTAGGGCTTTACTCAAAGGGAATAATGACAGAAGTGCATAAAAACTGAATTGTAAGATATTTACTGCTGCATATATTATGGTGGTGAATCCCCAATAAATTATGATATATTCATGGAATAAAATACTATTCAGTATTCAAAATGTGTTACAGAAGATCATTCCACAATATGGAATGTGGTTTATCTTCATATGAAAATCAGAAAGAAATATATCTAGTTTTTAGACATTAAAATATTATAGGGTTTTAAATATACATCGAAATGTTAATAATAGTTATCTTTGGGCACAATTCTTCTTTTCTTCCTTTCTTTTCTTTCTTTCTTTATTCTTTCGATTTTGTTGTTGTTGTTGTTGCTGTTTTTTTAGGTTTCAGGTCTTTGCTTGTCTGGATTTTCAAAAATATCTATAATGAACACATGTTATTTTCATAATAAAAAATATCCATCATAGCATAAGAATAAAGGGTAAAGATTTGAAACTTTACAATAGCAACCATACATGAAATATGGAAACAAAAAAGAGACGTTCCCAACATCATTATTTCTTTAAACATGAGTAAATTTACCCAAATTCTATTATGAGAAATGAGAGAAACAAACTGAAAACTCATTAATACATTCTTAAAGAAGTCAATATTCAAAAGAAGGAAAAATGTTTGAAGTACTAGGTGGGAATGAGCTGAAGGAATTAAAGAAGAGCCTTTCTGCTCGTGCTGGACAGTGTGAAACTTTAGAAGGCATCACAATTTGGGCAAGGTTCATCAAAAGAGAGCAGGAAGATGGCCTACTTCATGTACAGCCTGGAGGAAATGATAAAAATAAGCTTAAATGATGAAAAGAATAAATGTGCTTATAAGTACGCGCTTAGGCAAGTATTTTCACCTCTGAAGGAATTGGGTGCTAGGCCTGGAATAGCCCCTTTCCACTCCAACTACTTCCTTCCAGGACCAACTTAGATAAAAACAAAACCTGCAGAAGACACCCTTCAGCCATGTACTGTACCAACACCTGGCATAGATAACTGTTAACTGTTTCTTATGTCACTTTTATTTACCCTTTTACTGTATAATAATTTTTTAAATTAAATTTATTGGGGGTGACATTGGTTAGTAACATTACACAGGTTTCTGGTGCACAATTCTACAGTGCGTCGTCTATGTATTGCATTGTGTGTTTTGACCACCCAAACTCAGTTCTCCTTCCCTTCTTATATAACTTTTAGTTTCAAATATTTATTCTGATCCAAACTTCAAACATCTTTAAATGCCTGCAAATGTTCTTTCTCTAAAATTACCTATGTTTTTATTTTTATTTAAAAAAACAGGAAGTGGTGACAGCACTTCCCTTTGTAAGGTAACAGCTAAAATAATCATATCTTTCTATACCACCTCCCCAAGGCAGATCCTTAGAAGTGTGCACATAAAAAAATTGCATAAAATAGTTTTCAAATACTTTAGTGATGTAAATTTGACTAAGTCAACTGAGAGAAAAAAAGTTAACTAAGAAGCTTTGGTCAAAAACCTCAAAAGGTAAAGCTTATGACTATAATGAACATGATGGTTTCAAGTGAAAATTATCTAAGAATCGATTAACATGTATGCCAGGTGATTGGTACAGTATCTGGCTGGGAATGTTTCTTCATCTAAATTGGGCCTGGGAGGATATAATTTCTTTGGCATTATCACTACAAGGAAATACTGAAAATAGTGTTATTATTAATTTCAATAGCTGCCCGACCACTAGACTCCCTTCTCACTGTAATACATGCACTCTTGCTCAAGACCTGAAAACTGTTAAAATCCAACTTTCTAACTCTTCACCACATTTTTAATGAACATGAATGAGCTTTCCAGTATATTAGGCTGGAGTTTCATGCTTGAGTTTTCTGAATCTTCTGTCATACAGACAGAAATGGAAACAAATTACTCTTAGCAATCCTGTCCATATTTACTGGCATAGAAACTAAAAGGCACTTTATCCTATGTGTCATACTCGAAGACTGAAACAGCTTGCTGTCTGTATGTTTCAGAAACCATTTTTTACAAGCATTGCACACTGATTCAAGCCAACTAAACACTAAACCATGTTGGGTTGCCCACATTGCAAATTATTTGGAATGTTCTCCATGTTTTGTGGTTGCAAAAGTACCTATTTTGTGGATTATCCGGTTCAAACTGAGGTCACATCTGACCTTAAACAGAAAATTCCCAGGAAACTGAAACTAAAATTGACCAAGATTCCATCAGTTCTGAAAGTCTGTGATCCCAGGCTCATTATTGAAGATTTCAAATGGTAATTTCTGAGAGCCCAAGAGACACAACATAAACTCTGGGAAACATATTACTATCTGTTTCAAGTAAACACTAAGAATTTACCCTAAATATGTACATGTCAGAGTTGCAAAAAAAAAATGCAATGAAGTGGCATTTGTAGCAAATACAAACACATTTCTGGCAAATGCCTAGCAAATTAAAGCAAAAATTAATCTAGAAAATTATTTCATTTCTAATTTTGCTACATATGAATGTACATATGAGTATGCTGAAACATAGCAGCTTCAGCTGTGGAATGTGTCAAGAAATATTTCAAAGAGCACTGTATCATAGGTATTATTTTTCTGAGCATTATGGGTACTTCTCTCAAATCAAATACTTAGGACATCATTTCACAAACTGTAATATCAAAACTTTCCCAAGGTTTGTGTCCCTGTGACTTTGAGGTCTACTCTCTAAGCCCAGACCAATGGGAAATGCCCTGAAGGTCATTTTTGAAATGTTAAAAGAGGAAAATACTACACTGACAAGATAAATTTTACCTAGGGATTCCTCTATTGAAGATAAATTACTGAAGCTTAAGAAATGCCTGATTCAATCATCACTGATGTGATAATTCAGTCCATTTCAATAGATATGTGGTTAGCATCATTGGCATCAAGGGTCCAATCTTCGTGAAAGAATAAGAACGTGTGGAAAACACTGTATATTTAACTTCTGATATTGACAAAAACGCTGAAAAGATGACAAGCTCTAATAGTAACTATTTGTAGCTTCCAATCTTTTAGACTGGCTGTTCTTAGTGTATGTGTTATTATCAAGTCCCTGAATACTTTACCTTGTTATATATTTTATCACATGTTTTATATATATGTGTGTGTGTGTGTGTGTGTGTGTGTGTGTGTAATGTATTATTATTGTGTATATGTATATTAGATATAGATAGATATGGATTTTATGATACATATTCTGATATACTCATGTGTGTGTGTATACATTTAGATTAAAAAGGAATCATTTACAAAGCAATCATCTCAAATCAAATGAACCATATGAAAAATATCAAGGTATTCATATTAATCAATACAATTGTAGAAACGAAGTCACATCTACCTTAGAAGCCCAAATTTTTATTGAATGCAGTACTAGCTTGGAGCCCAGCAAGCTTAAGGTAAAATGGTAACTGCAGTTAGGGTTTTAAGTATGTGATTTTTCTTAAGCAATTTTTTTCCCCAAAAACGTTCAGTTTGTTGCAAATTTTCAGAAAGTACTTGAGATTGTGAATTCTTTTTGTAAAGTTTCAAGTCTGGTATATTCGACAGCAGAGTGACAAGTCTGTGCTCAAAGATGAATATCTATACTCCAAACAAAATGTTATGATATTAATGGTTAATCTGAAATAGTTTTCTTTTAAAACTTCCCCAACGCAAATAAGATGTTTCCTACGATACTCCTTATTTTGGTAGCATATTTTACACACACAAAATTAAACATAAAGCATATATCTGATTAAATACTCATGTCTCTCTTATCTTTAAACAAGCTCCATTTTAAAAATCTTTTTTCTTTTTTTTTTATGCTTTTAATATTTTTTTAATTTTTTTTTATTAGGGTGACATCTGTTAGCAAGGATTACATAGGTTTCAGGCATACAATTCTACAGTGCATTGTCAACTTGATGTATAATAAGTTCACCACCTAATGTGACTTCTCTTTTTTCCAAAATAATTTTTATTTCTATTTTTCAAAATAATCTGGATGATGTGATCAATTGCATCACTAAAATTTTGGCTAATACAACACTTCACAAAGTATAGGGACTTTTCATTAGCACTTTTGATTTGTAGCTGACACCCCAAGTACACAATATACGAAGCATGAAACTGTCAGAAGCAATGTCACATTACGCAAGAAACATCAGGTTTATGATTCTTAGAAATACTACTCCTAAAATTAGTTGGAACCTTTTTATCTAAGACATAATGAAAATTAACAAATAAAGAGAAAATCTTAATTTTAAAAGATGTGGTTAAAACATCATCTTATCTCACTGGAAAAAAAAAAAAAAGGCAGACGTACTACAGGGATACCTGTATTTCCTCTGCATGGAGACCGAGTCTAAATATTTCATCAGGGACTAAATGATCATTTTGAAAATTTGAGTCAGCCATGGGGGGGCAAATTTCATAAAGATATATTGTCGGACACTTTTGTTTTGTGTTTTGTGTTTTAGCTCACTGAGCCTCCAGCGTCTGTGTTTTCTTTAAAAAGGGGTGGGGTGGGGTGGGGTGGGGGGACAACAATCAGGACGACACTGGAATCCCCCCAGGGCTGGAAGACACACAGCGCCACCAGCGCACCTACAGAAGAGGCAACCCCTCAGAGCTGTTGGGGCTCGCGAGGAGCCTTCCCACTTGGGCAAAGCAGACGAATGTCACGCCTAGTGAGTGACGAGACCACAACGTAAAAGTTCAAGAGGATCCCGAGCCCCTTCGCACTCCCAGCTCTCAGCTCCTCCCGCAGCGCGCCCGGCGGTGAGAAACCCGGCCAGGGGAGCCAACCTGCAGCCGCCCGCTTTCCTAGAAGGCCCAACGGCCCCGGCGGGCAGGGAATGGGGCAGGGGGCGCCGGGAGGCCCGGCGAGGAGGCGCCCGGGGACACCCGAGTCCCGCCCTGTCCCCGCCGGGTGGCTCTGGCTGCTGAAATCACTCAAGTCCAGCTGCCAAAATCTTCCCGAAAACCCAGGCTTCTCCCGCACAACTTCGGTCTGACCAGCCTTCCTCCCCGCCACACACTCCGCCCAGCCGCACACCCTTCCCAACGCGGCGGAGCCCAGGGCTCCTGCGCGCCGCTACCTGTCCCGGAGGCCCGAGGACCCCACGTCTCACCTTATACAAAGGGCTGCGCGCGGGCGCCTGCAGAGCCCAGGGAGCATGGCCCCATCCAGTCCCTCCCGGAACTTTCCTGACATAGCACTCCTCTCCCCTGCTGCAGAAAACGACGCTTCGAGGCAGAGGAGGAGGAGGAGGAGGAGGAGGAGGTGGTGGCTTTCCAGGCGGCGGTGGCGGGAGTGGAGCAGAAAGTGGGGAGCATCGCCGCCGAGCGCCGCCGCCTCCCGATCTGCCGGGGGTTCCCGCCCCCAGGGTAACCAAAGCTCCCTCTTAAAGGCGCCCGCCGCGTTTTAGCACGGGAGGTGAGGGGGTGGGGAGACAGAAAGAGAGGGAGGAGGCAAGTAAGAGCGAGGGGGGCAGAGATAGAATGATTCTGGAGGCCGCTATCCAGACTCCTTCCCGACTGCTGCGCCCCCGCTTTTCCGGCTCCTTCTTAAGCCCCCCGGCAAGGTCTGGTCGTCCCTCCTCTACCTGAGCTAAGGTGGGGCAAGTGCTCCGACCCCGCCCTCGCCGATGCCTTGCTCCCCGTGACGGTCCTTCAAACCTCACCCATTCTCCTAACCTCCCTCTGTTTTATAGGAGCTTGGCTCTCCACTCACACATTCCTACCTCCGCGGCACTGCCCTGGTCCGCGCCCCCAAACCAGTGGAATTACATTTCCTCTCTTATTTCCTGCTTATCGTTTGTCCATCTCCAACACAACGGTGAGGGACTCCCCCAGGAGCACAGAAGACTGAATAACTAAAAACCAGCTGGGCCCCTAGACTGGCCCTTGAAGATGTCACTGGTTTGTGGCACAGGGGACTTACGTAATGTCCTGTTGTCCTCCGTGCTCTGTTCTCTTCCAATGGCCAATTGCCAGGTGGCCTCCAGCTGGATTTCTTGAACCACTGACTTTCATCAACGAATACGGGACATCAAGATCTGGAAACTGAACCCAGGAAGACCCTCCAGAAATCCTACCGCCTTAAGATATAAATGATACTGGGAAATGCTGCTTTCAAGAGACAAGTGATACTGTTTTTCCAGCTATCACCAACATTTGTCTGCTGAGGTCACAGTGTGGTCTGCCCAGTGTGGGGATGCCCCGGGGGATACACCGCATCAGCAGCTATCAGCACCCTAAGAACAGACCACATGAACAATGGGTGTGGGCAGCAGAGGGCTTGTTTTTCTACCTCATGGCTCGGACACTTGCTTCTTAGTACTGTAGGGCCTCAGCATAGTGTTGTATCATTTGTACAGTGTCCTCTGGTGGAAATAGAGGCAGGCAGGTAATTGAGGTGAATTCCAGCCCAGGCTCTAAAGGGGTAGGGCTGAGGCTCAGAGGAAGGAGTGTTTTCTAATTTGCATACAGGCATTTGTATCAGTAGCCTTCCCACACGAGAGACTGGACCTCAGATCTTCCTCTTCTGCCAGGAGGCGTGGTCCCGCCTAGACGGAACGTTAAAATGAGAGACATTAGCAGTGAGCGAGAGTGAAGATATCCTGGTTTTATGATAAGCTCCTATATAGTCAGGATAGTTGGGTGTAGCAGGCACCCAACTCAGACTGACAGGAAAACCTACGGTGCAGGAGATTGGAATGTATTGCCTCATATACTGATAAATCCCAAGAATAGAGCTGGCAAAAAAAAAAAAAAAAAAGTATTTTTAAAATCTTCTCTTTTTCTCTAGATACTCAAAGGGTGTCAAGACTCAGTTTCTCTCCATATCATGGCTGTACACTGATTTTCGCTAATCAGGGCCCAGACCCACAGGCCCAGGCTTGCCTCCTCCTCCAGCCTCCTTAGCAGTTGATCCCATTAAAACAGGCCAAGGGATGAGTCTCATTGGACTCACTTGGATTCCGTGCCCGTCTATAACCATGTTTATAACCACTATAACCATGGGTCGGAATAGGCACAGCCAGGTCGGGGTCATTTGCCTATGTCTGAAAAAGGTCAAGGGAGGCAGCTCTAGTGCCCTCCCTCCCCCCATCCCCCAACATACACCCAACCACATGGACTAAGTGGGCAAGAGGAGGTTCCCCAAAAGAAAATTAGTGTTGTTAACAAAGAGGAAATGAATGTTGAGTAGGTAAAGCCCATAGATGACCTATTGCCCACAGCCTCCCATTCCCTGCCACACACGTACACACACGACCAAAGCGACTGACTACCTCTCTGGCTCCTCTGCCAACAGCCTCAGGATCAGAAGAATGCTGATGGTTGTGGCATTTCAAGTAACCAAACCAGCCAGCCACATCCTTTGGCTTAAGAAGCAACTGGAACAGTCTTCAGTAATGTTTAACAAACCACTTGCAAACAAACAATATCTAAAACGTAACTGCGTTCGATCATTTTTTTTCCTGAATCATGACACCTCTGTCTCCACACATCCCCAATGCCACATTCATTGTTACGCCTTGTGTAATGTAATCAATTCAATTTGGTAAGAGTCTGTGGAAATTTCTCGATGGGGCCTATGAATATTCACGTTTCAGTACCCACGTTACACAGGGCCCAGCTTCACTTTCAAACTCCAGTCAGTTGTCCTTAACCTTTTCAGAGATAGATAGCACAGAATTTATATTTTGCCCACCAAAAATGTCAAACCATTTCAGCCTTTTTTCTTCCCACACAAGAAACTTTCTTACAGTTGCTCATAAAAACGCTTCTTTTTCATTTCCGTATTTTATAGAAGTTCTTAGATATCATAGAAAAATTGACTTAAAATTGTGAAAGAGACTTTAGAATTAATTTAAACCCCCCTTTATTTTAGGGATAAAATGCAAGTTTGGGGTTGGGCGAGGACTAATATATACGGTGACAGAAGGAGACTAGGTGGTGAGCACACAGTGGAGTATACAGATGGTGTGTTATAAAGTTATATATCTGAAACTTGTATAATGTTACCCCAATAAATTTAATGAAATCTAAAAAAGAAATGAAAGATCAAAGATTCACATGTCTAGGGTCACCCAGCTGTTTTTAGTGGCTGCAATGTGCCCAGCTCTGTGTTAAACATTTTGAAAAGTACAGAAGCAAAAGCATACAACGTGATCGTGGTCCTCAAAGAGTTTCAATTTAATCAAGGAGGCAACCAAATATTAATAAGATATAAGACAATTAGAGAGCATCACAATATAATAAATAATTTAGTATTTTTAAAAATGTGATGAACTCTGTGTGTTAACTAGAGACATTAAACTAAGAGACATTATGAACTGGAGCAGTCTGGAAAACGCTTTTTAATCAGGATTCAACTTGATGGCCTTCAAAAAAAATGAGGAAAAAAGAGTAAAGAATGGGCTTTTTAGATGAGAAAACAAACAAAATGAGAAGCCGTTGATAGGGAAAAGCTCTCACCACATGTTTGAAATAGAAATGAAATCTATACCGTCAGGATTTAGAAGAGTGTTTCAAACTGCAAGTCAGGAAATCATTTTATTTATTTATTTTTTTAATTCATTTTTATTGTTAGACTTATTGGGGTGACATCTGTTAGCAGGGATTACATAGGTTTCAGGCATACAATTCTACAGTGCATTGTCAACTTGATGTATAAAATTTTAGCAGGCTTTGACCAGCACTTTTTTAATTAAAGAAAATACAATATCAGTGTGCATCATATTTAATAAGATTAAGTATTATTTGTTAAACATATGTGTTTCAAGTTAATGATATACATTTCATGTGTCACTTTGGGTCACATTCAAAAGAATGTTCAAAAGTCCCTAATTCTGAAGCCATACAGACTGAATGTGAAACTCTGCTTTGTAGCAAAACATTGAGCAATACCTTCTCTCCAAGCATCAGTTTCCTTGTATAAAAGATTTTCAGCACAATCCTTTGCACACAGTAAGACATGCAAATGGTACCTCTTATTTGTTGGCTATATTGGAGATTTTTAGCCCTGATTGCATATGAGAATCATCTGAAGGGCTTTTGCAAAATACCAATGCCTGGGTCCCAATCTCAGAGACCCAGCCTCACTTCTCAGGTGGAGTCTGGGCATCAGAGAGTTGAAAAGCTCTCCAGGTGCATCGTGACTACAAACTCTTGGGCTAGATCTGTAGCAGGACTCATCTAGCACCTGAGGAGCATGCTGATACACTGTCTCTTTCTTCAGTGGGCACGTTGACGTTCATGATTTATGGTTCCATTTCTTTACCAAGTAATAGATAGCATGATAGGTAGTCAGCAGAGTTCTAACCACTTTCTACTCTGAAAATCTTCAACTGTGGTACAAACTGCTCATGGTTTATCTCAGTCAATAACACAGCATGGATCCTGAGTCATAATCTCTTATGCGTCTCTCCACATGTCAATTTATGGTCAGTTATCAGCATACAATAGTTTCTGGAGGTGTTAAAAAGCAGTAAAATACCACCAAAAATTCCCTAAGGAAGAAGAAAAGGGCTAGAAGCAAGTGGCATTGGAAATCCATAAGCTAATTAGGAAATGACTCATTAAATTTCAGCTATTTTCATCTTTACTTTTAATAGTGTAGCATGAAAATATAGTAATTAGTGATGTGCTTTTTGTAATTTTGTATTCAGTAATTTCTAAGTGTTCCTATCTTACATAGTTGTCCCCTATACACTCAGTCCCTTTGTGTATAAAGCAGGAAAAGCTTCTTCAAATACACATTGTCAAAGAGACTCTGAACCACTGCTAATATGCCTAGTCATTTTGTCCATGTAAATCTTGAGTTTTGTTTTTAATTAGGTTGGGCAAAGATAATAAATGTAGCATAATTCTGAATCTTGTCAAAGCAACAGAGCAACTAAGAATAAGAAAGAAAAGAAAAAAACTAAAACCTAAACATCCAACAATCAGACATGTGTGTATCATGATATGACAAAATCAGAAGTACCCAAAACCAATATGAGGTCTTCTTGCCTAAGAAACTGAATCTGAATCTAATCAGGCCTCTAGACCTACGGGGACAGAGGATCAATTTTAAAACCTTCCCAAGGAAGCAACCAGTCAAATCCAGAACATCAAACATTCGATAAGAAAGATGTCCTGGTTTCTCTACCAAATCAATGGCAAGAAAATACAGGGGGCAGATTGTAAAAGAGTAAAAGAGATTTAAGAATTATAATTATGAAATGCAATGTGCAGACTCTGTCCTGTTTTGAACAACCCACCTATGAAAAGAACCCTTGAGACAATCAGGAAAATCAGATTATGCACTAAGTATTAGATACTGTAAATGAATTATTGTTAATTTTGTTAGATGTGACAGTGGCATGACAGTTATAGTTCAAATAAAAATGTCTTCAGAGCTACATATTGAAGAATTTTATAATTCTGCAAAATAAGAAAATAGAAGGACTGGATTTTTAAAAATTGATAATTTTGAAAGCTGGTGGATGGATACACTGAGGTTTGTCATCCAATATTCACAATTTTTGTGTATGTTTTGAAAAGGTCCATAGTAAAGTTATTTTTAATAAAAAAAAAACAACTTTCCACTTCTTGTTTAACAGTTAACATTTTATTAAAATATTTCTCTTTGCTAATAGGACAGTGATAAATATATGTGAGCCTGGACCTGGTTGCGTCTCAAGTGACTTTTTTTTTTTTTTTTTAAATATTTCTCCAGATCTAGTGTTTATTTATTTATTTATTTATTTATTTATTTATTTATTTCACTTTTTGGTATGTGGGTAGCTCCCTGACTGGGAATCGAACCCAGGCCGCAGTGCTGACAGCGCCAGCACTGAAGCCTTAAGCCACTACACCATCAGGGAACTCCCTCAAGTGACTTTTGAAACAAACTTTCAGGCTCAGAAGACTTTTACTATAATATTTTCTACCAGTTTTTAGTGGTCACAGTCACAGCATCTTTCAGTTTACTGCACAATGAGGACAAAACTCTAATGCCAACCCTTTTGGTGCAGAATCCCTGAGTGACCTAAGATTGGACCAAAAGAGTCATCAGCGAAGGTCTCCATGGGAATGGCACCATGCCTTCAATTAAGTTTCAGAGTTCTGATGAGACATTTGAGCTACCAAAGATATTTGAAGTTAATGTTGAAATTTACAAATAATCTGTGACTATCGAGACCATGTTGGGAGATTTAGGAATGGATGATGAAGCTGGTGATGACCCAGTTCCTTCCTCTATCAGATAGATATTAATGCAGCAATATTCAAAAGGGTCATTCAGTGGTGCACCCACCATAAGGATGACCTTCCAAGAATGGAATTAGTGCTTTTATAAGGGACCTGAGAGGGCTCTCTCACTCTCTTTGTGCATGTGAGGGCATAGTGAGAAGATCGCAGTCAGTGAACCAGGAATCAGACCCTCACATGAACCTGCCAGCTCCTAGCCTGAGCAGACCAAGACAACCCATCTCTTCTGCATCAAGTGCCTTATTTTTTTGGAATACCCATTTTGAGAAAGTTTGTTCTATCTTGTAAACTCTTAGAACAAAGATGTGTGTTCTTCTTTGTAGTATCTGGTTAAATACATTTGCAGTAAATATTTGTTGAATGACTCAACCTTCATTAGACCATGATTATCTGATGTACAAGGTTATCATGTCTTAAAGGAAGAAACCAAACCAATCATTTCCTTTAGGTCCTGTTCCTGAGTGCAGTGGGTCAGTTTTTGGCCTTCTGAGTTGAATGTGCCATGCAGTTTTCCCATCAGTCCTGGACATCCTGCTCTGTTCTTTCTTGGGTAAATTAGGAGATCCAGCAGCTGGATATACTCAATTCAAGGGCTTGGCAGACACTTCTCTCGATTAACCAACTCTGTTTTTACCACAGTCTTACCTGAAGTATCAGATACCGTCCTGGTTATTAATAAATGAGAAATGAGCTTAACTGTTGTTTCCCTGATTGGCTGAGCCCCTGTCCACACCACTCTATCAGCAATAGTACCCCAGAGGAGAAGAGGGTGGAAGTTGGGGAAACTTCACACTAACAATCACTCCTCATTCTTTTTCTTCAAGCATGGGTAATAGAGTTAACAAGATATGTACAAGGTATTCACAATTTAAATAATACATAATAAACCAGAAGTGCTTTCAAGAAGCCTATGGAGTATATACACTTATTTTCATTTTTAAGGACATTACAACATTTATTTCTTTCTGAATAATTAAGAAATTCACAAAATAACAAATACCAATATAAGTTCTGAAGAATCATCTGTTGTTAAGATAGCAGTTAACTCTATGAATATACTTAAAGCACATTGTGTTAGCCCATGGCTCCTTCATTGACAACAGGTTAAATATTTACTAAGACTATGCTATTGCCAGCCATCTAGGGATTTCACATTCCCACAGGGAACTACACTCTTCAGCTGGTTTCATGTATACACAGTTCATAAGAAAAGCATCAATTAGTATAGACTTCAGTAGAAATATTGTAGCTATTAACAACATGTCACTTGTGTGACTTTATTTTAACCTCAAAACCAAGAATATGGAATCATATGGGTGTGTGTGTGTGTGTGTGTGTGTAAATATACACACACACACACACACATACACACACACACACATATATATGTACATGTATATATACACACTTATATATGGAAAAAATATATATATATATATAAGGATATATAAGAAAGCATCAAGTTTCTTTGTATTGACTATCTCCCAAGTTTTTTTAAACTTCTGACAAAAAGCCTTGTCCTGTAATAAAATTATTTCTAAATAAAAATGGCAATTTAAGTTTTTCATCCAGTAGTATACCCTTCATGGGAATTTATATAGGTTTATGAAGTGGACATGGCATACGTGAGGATATTGATCATTGTTTGTGGTAGCAGGGAGTTGAAGGCAACCTAGATCCCTATCATCAGGAAAATGAGTGTTAAGCATAATAGATACAGACAATGAAATTCCATGCAGTGGTGAGAAATACAAGGTTTGCCCAAAAGTAGCTACCCAAGTATAGTTCATTTGCAGTTTATTAAATTGTTTATTACATTTTTATTTGTTTAATACTGATTAATCTTTTAAGTGCTCAAAATGCTTTCCATCAATGTTGCAACATTCCTCGACCTGTCCAGTATACCGTGACACACAGTACAACACAAATTCTTGTCTGTTGTGATGAATTTCATTCATTCAACTATATAGCTACATTTGAGCCACCCTGTATATGAAAGCATAATATTAAGTAAAAATGTAAGAAACAATACAAGGCAATACTACTTATATAAACTAAGAACACATGCATACAATACTACATACTTCTCAAAGTCATATATCCATTCAAAGATACATTAAAAACATTAGAAGTGAACATCAAACAGCCAGGGGCTGGATTAGCTGGCATTTCTTGGGCATCATTCTCTATTTCTATATGTTCAGAGCTGTAGCCCTATCTTGGGAGGGCTTTTAAAACAGATTTTTGGAATTTGAGCAGTATCAACAAAAGAAACCCAAACCTAGCCACATGGTAGCAGAACTTCAGAACACCAAAAGCAAAAAGATACTAAAAACAGACGGAAATAGAAGAGTGTTCACTTACTAAAGAATAGCAATTAGAACGAAACAGACTTCTCAATAGCAGCAATGAATTCTGAAGACAGTAGAATAATGCCACCACAGTGTTTAGGGAAAATGATCATCAACCTAGAAATAGGTCCCTGGCAAAACTATTTCTTTAAGAAAGCAAGTGGAATAAAGACATTTGCAAATAAGCAGCATCTGGGAGTCTTCTACCCAGAGATTACCATAAAGGAGCTACTAGAAGATGTAATTTAGGAAAAAGGAAAATAATGCCAGAAGGATGGTCTAAGATTCTGGTAAGAATGGCAAATTAATAAAATGATAAATATAAATCCAAAAAATTTTCTCTATAAAAGAATAATGATAGTAGTTTCTAATTTAAAATGTTTTAAATAAAATTTTTAATAAAACAGAACTAAAAGGAACCCTCATACACTGCTGGTGGGATTGTAAACTGGCACAACCACTGTGCATAACAGTATGGAGGTTCCTCAAAAAACTAAGAATAAGGGGGATTCCCTGGTGGTGTAGTGGTTAGGCTTTGGCGTCCTCAACACCACAGCCTGCATTCAATTCCCAGCCAGAGAACTACCCCCTCCACCCCACCCCCCAAAAAAACGAAGAATAAAATTGCCATATGACCCAGCAATTTCCTTTCTGGCTATCTACCCAAAAAACTTGAAAACCTCAGTCCACAAAGATATGTGTACCCTGATGTTCATCACAGCATTATTTACAGTGGCCAAGCCATGGAAACAACCAAAGTGTCCTTTGAGAGATGACTGGATAAATACGTTGTGGTACATATACACAATGAAATACTACTCAGCTATAAGAAAAGAAATAGGGCCATTTATGACAACATGGATGGACCTTGAGAGATCATCATGCTAAGTGAAATAAGTCATACAGAAAAAACCAAGAACTACATGATTCTACTCATACGTGGAACGTAAAATTGAAAGCAACAAAAACAAAACTTATGGACACAGTCAATAGTTTCATAGTTACCTGAGGGTAAGGGAGAAAGGGGATGGAGGAGAAGGGACAGGGACACAAATATATGGTGATGGGAGGAGAACTGACTCTGGGTGATGAACACATAGATGATGTATTATAGAACTGTACACTTGGAACCTATGTAATTTTTACTAATCAATGTCACCCCAATAAATTTAACAATAAATAATAAATAAAAAGAAGAAAAAAACAGAAGTAAAATACTGGACTATACAATAGTATACCAGGTTATGGGTGAGTATGGTAATTGAAGTTAGTGTTCTAAGGTCTTGAGTGTCCAGGAGAAAGCATAGATGTGTTTATCTTTGGACTTGTAAAGCTAATTATAAATGGTAATTCTTTAAAGACAAACATTAAAAGAATGATAATAAAGTATGTAGAAAAAGAAAATAGAGTGTATAAATTCAGAATATATAGAAGGGAAAAATGGAATAAGGAAAAAGCAAAAATAATGAACAATAGCAACTAAAGTCAATCTCTCCAAAAACAAATACAAAATTGGAGCACAGAAAAAGTGGAACAAAAGTAGATGTCAGCAAGTAAAAGTGTGAAAATAAGTTCAAATATATCAATAATCATAACCAAAAATGTAAATAGATTAAACTCAATAGTTAAAAGATCTTTCTCTGTGTGCTCTTTGTATCGCTGTAGATTTATGGATTTTATTTATGAAATATATTATAAAGAATTAGATCATCATTCTTTCTGGTGCTCAAATTGTCCCAAATTTGGCCTATTGGATTTTCTTCTGACTGACTTCTGCATTTTTTGACATTATCCAATTCGTCTTTGGGTGTTTGCTTGCTTTTTTGTCACAAGAAAAAGGGTAAGATAAAAAAATACTTCATAATAGAAGAATAGAGGCCAATAAACTCAGACAGTACTCTACAATTGGAAAAATTGGTATTCTTCAGTACCAATGTACTATTTGTTCAGGCAAAAATTTAAAAACATTAGATAAAAACATTGTTGAAGAACAATGTGTACTTAAGATTTCAAAATTTCATCCCACGGGTCATCTAACAGCAAAGGAGTAAATGTGGGCTTCTCCTGGAGATTTCTAGGACATACCACCTCAACCAAGTGATGCAACATATAATTAGTTGCTTCCTGGCATGGTTAAATAAGAAATATATCTCACCTATGAAGTAGTCTCTTCTCAACAATGTTTAGTCTAAACATAATCAAGACCTAAGACCTAGTCACCCACATCACCTGCAATGGCAGATGCCTTCTGCAGACCGGCTCTCACCCACCTATGCCTTCTAGCAATGGTTAAGTCCCTACTTGAGACCACATCCTCTGCCTTAGCAAGCTACTTCTAACAGACCGGCTCTGCTGCACCATGGCAGACTTTTGAGAAGGACTTTTCCTCTTCAAAAAGGTCAGAATCTCAGCCTTGGTGGTAGAAAAGTGGGGGACTGTGCACCTACTGTTTTACACCTCTTAGGTTCATTTTTCACCCCTTTAGTAGATCACTACCTTCTACTAGTTAACAATTATTTACATCACATTTTCCCTGTTCAAATAACTGGTGTGATTTCTTTTCCTGACAGAACCCTGACTGATTGTACCATACAACAAACATACGATCAGTCTGCATAATACATAAATGACTCCAACAAATCAATATGAAAAAGATAATCAATCTAGTAGAAAAATTAACAAAAGATATAAGTTGGTTTTTCTTAGAAAAAGAATAATGGCCAAAAAACATATAAAATACAAAAAAGTTGAACTTTAGAGTGTCATTTCTGTGGTGGTGGAAACCTTTTGGGTCAGTGAAAGCATGTATCACTGACAAGAGGAAAACTACTTTGGCATTATCTCTAAGTGTTGATCACTGTTACAGCCTGTGACCCAGTCAGTGGTCTCATTCTTAACTATATACTCAAGAGAGACTCTGAGCATATGCACACCAGGAGATAGAAGAATGTTCCACACCTCAATGTTCATAACAGGAGACAAAAAACAAAAACACACACAAATGTTCGCAGAGATAGCACGAGAACAAATGAATATAATACCTTGTGGTATATTCACATAATAGAATATCATGAAGATGTTAAAGTGAACTAAGAAAATCCAACACAATTGATTACTCTTGGAAACATAACATTGAGTGAAGAAAGTAAGTTCAAGAAGGGTACTGACAACATTCTACCATCACTATTTCAGAACTCAAAAACAAGCAAAACCGAACAATGTTATCTTTAAGCATTAGACACACGTGTTAAAACTGTATGAAGAAGTATATAATTACATAACAAATAATATAATTTTAAAAACAATAAAGGAAAAGGGCATACAACAATGCTCTACACAGATCTGCGATAAAGAGAATGTCACAGGCAGTGCTCTCAGAGAACGGCAGTCAGCGGCAACAAATGGTGATGGATTGTGTAGGATGTGGAAGAAAAAGAGCTTATAATGAAGTTAATTCTCTTTTATCAAGTCCACAAGTAAAATCTGAAATAGATAAAGTAATAAACATCAGGTCTTTATTTTGAAAAAAAGAAAAAACACCAAAAGGAGCACAAGAGAAATAGTAAAAAGAATTAACAGTTACATATGTAGCATGGGATAGAAGAAACATAGAACCAGGGACCGTAACTTTTCTTCCCAGTCTTTCTGTGGGTTTTATTTGGTATCGTTTGGTGTTTCTTCTAAAAAATAATTACACACACACACATACCTTAAGAAAATGTTTTAATTATGCAAAGATTGTAAAGTGCAAAAGTATAAAGGAAATGGTTTGGGTCAGAGTTTAGAAACCCTGGGAAGAGAGAGACTTGGGGTCTGGAGAGCAGGGGCACCTGGGCAACAGACGGCTTCGCTCTGTGGACTCCGCCACAAGGAGCTGCATTATGCCGGTAGTAAGTAAACTTTCAGGTCAAACCACCTCGTTTATAACATGTGACCCTTTGCATGAGTCATCAGTAATGTACGTTCTAATTCTAAAATTCAAGGTTGCTACTATTATTTCAGTGCAGCATTTAATTTTTGATCGTAATACTGTTATCTCTTAGTGAGCATGCATTGGGGCCCAGTACCCCTTCACCACTGCATCTGCCAGACTTGCCGTGCCTGGTTATCCTGGGCACATTCGCTGAGACGAAGTTCTCTTTACATTGAGATCTCCCAAAAGCAATGGGGTACGGCTCCCTTTGTGTTCCCTGCTATATCTCTGTCAAAAAAAAAAAAAGTTTGTTCCTGTGAGAAAGAGTGAAAAAGCAGAAAGGAGGGAGGTCTGGAGAGGTCAAGTGCTGTTCAGAACTCTACTTCGCTTCAATCTCTGACTCAATATTAGCACTCACTTACCTGTTGGCAGAACAATGTATGTACCTCTTCCCAATCTCTTCTGCTTCACACATAGATGGTACGCTTTGAACTTTGAAGCTTCAAAAAATAATGGCATCTCCTATGGCATTAAGGGTTTCTTTCCTTTTGGGCGTCCAAGTTCCAGAAGGTCTGCTTCCTCTGAAAGCATTGCTCCACGAGAGCAGTGGCAGCAGATAGGAATCCTGGGACAGATTCTGTGAGCCTGAAAGAGTGAGCACACCCAGACAGAAGGTGAATCCTCATCGTCGCTGAGCCAGAAAGACTGGGCACAGGTATTCCTACTTTTAACTGACACCTCCACATTATTCTCAGGCTCAACTTGTGGTCCATCTTTTAGACCTATATTTATATTCATTGTCCCAAAAAACTAAACAAGTCTTATTTCTCAGAAAACATTGAGGGCTTGAGTTTTAAAATGGAGTAGCATTTTACATCTGTATTCCTGATGAATAGTCTGCCACATCATATACTGTCCTATTTATTGGTTATGTTTATCACTCTCTTCCAGGCCTCGGCAGATGTTTTTCAGGAGAAGGGCTACTTCTAATTTTCTCCAGTGTCACAGTCCACTAGCTATTAATATTTATTTCATTATTCAGGCGGTCACTCCAAAATTGCTCGCCAGTTCACCAGTGGGCTGTGATCAACGCCACCCAGCCCTGCTCCATTCTGTTTCCTTAAAGGCCCTCGAAAGCAATAAAACAAAATTATAGCATTCGGAATCACTCTTGGAAATTTTAACTCAGTATTCCTGGATGCTTTGTTGTTTTGGTTGTTGTTTTCATATTTCTAATCCCATTAGAAGTTGTGATTAAATGTGCCTGTCTAGCTTCTATTTCTCTTTTTTATAACTGTGTCACTTAGAATTGGTTTCCTGATATATTTTCCCAGTGAAATTTAGTTATATAGGCTCAAGGTTATAGTTTGAAAAAGCTCATATGAGTGACTAACTTCAACCCAACTATTATAAATCCCTATAGCCATTTCTTACGTTCTGAGCAAAAAAATGCATGGTGAAGTTTTTTTAAGTCATCCAAGTTGTAGCTGATTACATCAAGTGTATTGCACGTGCAATTACGCAATGATAAGGATCTCCTATCTTTGAAAGTTAATCTATAGTGGTTTTGATCTCATTTCATTTAACACAAGCATTTATTGCACACTTGTTTTATGCAAAGGACTGTGTGAGTACCGAAGGGGATATCCAGGTGGGTAAAATAGAATGTCTGCTATCCAGAGAGGAACGCTTTCTTCTAGAGCAGATAGAAACAAGAGCTGTAGAGTAGTAAAACCGAATATGATGGCAGTGTGGAAGGGGAAAAGCTTCGCCTCACCTCAGGGATCTTGGAAGGCTTTTAAAAGGAAATGAGATTTGACGTGATCATTGAAGAATGGATAAAAACTTCAGAGGAGTATATGAGACAAAATTAGATTTCAACAAAGACAAAGAGTTAATAGTCTTAGTATAGAAGCACATATATATCGTATAATTTATAATGTATAAAAATATAACAAAGGATTACTATCTGCAATATATGGCAATATACTCATATGTGCTAAGAAAAACATTAAAATCCCCCAATGGAAAAGCAAGCAAAAGACATATTTACAGATGAGAAAATTGTATATAACTAATACACTCATGGTCAAAGAAATCCAAATTCAAAGATTTGCAATTTCTTAAGAATTTCAAATTACAGGGAGTTTTAGATGGCATTATTCAGAATTTTCAAGGTATAATAAAATGGGCATTCTTACATAAACTGGTGCAACATTTCTGGAAAATAATTTGATAATGTAAATGAAAAGCCTCAGAAAAGTTCATATATTGTATCCTCCCAAGTGATTCCACATCTAGAAATCTGCTATGAGGAAATAACCAAGGTATGCCTAAGATTCACCTGCAATGATTTTCACTGTAAAAATACCCCTTAAAGAGCAGCATGATTGAGAAAGCTATGCTATACATTTCTAAGGAAATAGCAGTCATTCAAAATGGTGTTTGGGAAAATTTTTTAAAGTCATGGGAAAGGGCTAATTGTTCACTGTGGACTGAATAAAACAAGATACAAAACAGTATCTACAGTGTACTCCCAGACATACTTGGACTGTATATATACAGAAAGGCTGTAAAGAAAGGCACCAAAATATTTACAATAGTTAGTTCTGGATAAAACTAGATTTATTTTCTTCTCTATATTTTGTTTTCCACATTTTCCTCACTTGAGCATGTAATAACACTTAAATCATTAGGAAAAGATAACTCTTCAGACAAATTTCATCATTTTTCCGTCCTTCCATCTTCCACAACTAATCCAGCCAATTTAACAAAACCACATATTTCTGACAGTGCTGGTTTCCCCTGTGATATTCTCATTTCCTCTGCAAAGCTTTCAGCACTTTGTAGCACTTGCCCAAATCAAATCCAAATCTGCCCTCTGCTGCTCTACTTCACAGAAATTTCTCTCAAGGCAAGACCCCTGAGTTATCACCAGAGATTCAAGACTTTACTACTCTACACCCTAGGCCTTTTATCTGAGAATTCACACACACACACACACACACACACACACACACACACACAGAGAGAGAGAGAGAGAGAATATGAAGGTTTGATATCATTTTATAACCAGGAATTACCTCAGCCAAAAAATTTTTTCTTTAAATTCCAGCCTTCCATTTACACAAAACAGATGAATTGTTTGTATAAATCTGTTTTCTAAAACCAGTCAACTTAGAAGGAGAGACACCTGGAATTTGTGACCAAATGCACTGAAGCTTGACCTTATCAAATAAACCCCCATCATATATATTAACTCCTACTTGTTTTAACACCAAATTTTTAAAATAATGGGTAGGGAGCGCCTCCACATAATTGGGAAATCCTGTAAATCCAGATAATTCTCAGTATTTCTATTAGATTTCATCAGACAAAAATAAATAAATAAATAAAACTAGATTACAAAAGAAAGAAAAGACCCTCCTCATACAGAAGGGTGCACCTGAGTCACCTTCGCAGAACGCAAGAGCAGATGCATTGTTGGTATTTGGACAGAGGCCAATATTGAATAAAACTACATAACTGGTGTGGACCCCAAGAAGAGAGATTCATTTGATGTGAACCCCCAAAAGGAATTTATCTGCTGAGATAGACTTCCCTCTGTTGAGAGGACCCAAGTTTTATAAATAATGAGAGCCTAGTGGCCATGTGCTGAGAAGAGCTTTTCATGTACTCTGTATGCCAGAAAGAACCTTAGACTCAACCCTCAGCTTCCCCCACTACGCCCTGATCATTCATTCCAGCCCAGTAAACTATTTTAGTGGTGTTCCTGGTTTCATCTTTCAACCAATGGACTAAGACCTACCCTATCCAATCAGAACTACAAAATTATATCTGAATTTTCATCTAAACGGATCAATCAGAACTGCTCCATAACAAGCAACCAGGATGCATAATGCTGACCAATCAGGACTGCATGGTTTTGGCCAATCAGAACCATAGGAATTTGGGTACCTCATTTACATAAAATGGACCTAACTGGGAACCTGGGCTGGAACACTTTATATAAAAAGCTTCCTCCCCCTTGTCTCATCAGGGCACACTTCAGGTTCCTGCCCAGGGCTGTATCTACTCAGGTCGCAAGCTGTTCCTGGAATAAAGTCTCTCCTTTCCCCAACACCGTTGAGATTTTTAAAAACTGGTAAGACACTGAGGTGATGTTCTGAGCCTCTTCTACTCCCCACTCCCTGGGGAACCTCATTGCAGGCTGAGGAAGTCCCTCCTTGTCTCCATGCCGCTCTGCTTCTCTGTGCAAACTGTACATTCCCTCTTCCACAAGGAGCTGAGGAAGCCCATGACACCCAGCATCTAAATCTTAAGACTAGTTTCTCTTTCCTTGAAGGCAGAAAGGGGTTGACTCTTCAAATCTCCCTGAATGGTGAGAAAATATTTCAATTTCTATTTCAAGGGCATCGAAGTGAAAACACAACAAAATATGAAGTGTCTAAACAGAGCACTTCAAGTCTGAACATTCACATCCTGCCTTCATGTCTATTTTCTCAGGTTATACACGAGGGCTGTCCAGAAAGCACCCAGCCATGTAATACGAAAAATAAGAGACACGTGTGGCTGGATTTTTTCTAGACGACCCTCGTATTATGTGTCGCACAATGACACTACACTAGTTCCACATTATTTTCATCCACTCATTCTTTCTCAAACCATTTTCAGACGCTTAAAGTACATACACCTTCGAAACTCTTCTCTGTTTATCAGTTGAAGCAACTTCAAGAAGAGATATTCTTTAATATTTTACCCATGGAAATCTTACATTATTTCTTTTAAAGTCATTCTAAGTTCTTGATCTCTCTCTCCTTTCATTCCCTACTTCTGGTTTCTTTTGAACAATTTAGAGAATTCAGAAGAGCTGTCAGGATAAAAGTTCTAGCAGGAATGACGTCTCCCTGTCAGTCCTTGTCCCACAAGCCTGTTTCTGAAATGTCCCAGGATTTTATTACACACAAGGGGTCCATTCCCCAAGTCAAGGTGACAATGGGCCACAGCAGTGTGCCCTTTCCCTTCTCCTGACAGGACTTGCCTTCCTGTAGTAACCTCTTCTTAACTTAGATCACTCTCCTTCCCCTCGGGACTGGGAGGTCGGGCCTGAGAAATGTCGTAGACACTCTTCTATCCCTCAGAGGACACTCACTGTCCAACCCTGAAAGACAACAAATCTCAGCATTTGAGTATTTCTAATAGACTCCTTTCAAAAAATGGTATGTCATGAATTGCATTTTTAAGTCTTTCTAGCTTTTTATGTCATTTATAATATTAGTGAAGACAATTTTAGCTGTGACAGAAACCAGTCCAAAGGCAGGACGGAAGCTGAGAGTCGACAAGCACTCATGGGTCTGTCCTTCTCTTCTCAGCTTTGTCAGTGCCTGTGCTGCCTTCTTCCTTCTTGGTACAACCTGGGTGTTTCACTGCTCCATTCACAGAGCGGTCCTTATTTGCAGGAAAGAGAAGTTTCCTGGTATTGCTATTGTTGTGTTATTATTGCTATCACTAGCAGAATCTAATTGGTTTATTTTTAAAGATTCTTGCTTAATTTCTACATTATTCAAAAGCATTCAGCTTATTAAACCAAGTAGAACCAAATTTGGAAACTTAAATAATTTTTTCCACTTTTTACCTGTTAAGATTTCTAAAATAAAAACTAAAAACACAACAAACAAATAACAACAACAAAAACCCTCAAACACAGCAGGAATTGGTTTAGATTTGTTTCTTTCACCTGTACTCAGTTTTAAGCAAACAAGATAAACGCCACAGCGCTCAAATAGACATGAGTTATTTCACCATGATGAAAAGGGTGAAGAAGTGGAACGATCCTAATTAGATAGGATGCAGTATAGCTTTGGTTGGCACTTCTGATTTAGTTCAAGAAATCCAAGCAGCTGAATCAAGGGAAAGCCAAGGCTCCATGAAAAGCCAGCCTCCTCCCTCCCAGGGTAGCCAAGTGAGGAGGAGGAGGAGGATGCCTGAGCAGAAGGGTGCAGCCTGGGCCACTCCGGCAAAACCTTAGAAAGGATTATTTTTCTTCTTCACATTCAACTACTGTGTTTCCAGCCTCTCTTTGTTCCTTTGACACAATCACTTTGGAATCTGACATTTGCTTTAAGGGCCTGGAATTTAAATTTAGCCTAAATCTCCTAATGAGCACTTCTTCCTGGACTGAGTCTAGCCAGCCTGCTGAAGCCCATGTGTTGATGCTTAACATGATAATGAAAATGTGCACTATTTCATGACCACTAATTGGAGGAGAATAAAAGGGAAGCTGTTCAAAGAGAAAATGGGAGTAAGAGAGTCTGAGTGGTGGTATGACGGTGTAAAGAGACCAAAAACATGAGATCTGGAACTTGAGGTTAAAATGCAGCCCGAGGGGGCTTCCACCCAAACACTGGGAGGTGTCCCCCTTTGCACCAAGGTCTCACATCCAAGCAATCCCTTTGCATCCTCAGTGAGGTTACAAAGTAGGGATAGTTTTGCTCTATTTCACAAAATACAAATTTGAAACTCAAATACCTTCTCTGTAACATTCAAAATTCATGCGTGTGAGATGTTTTTGTCAACACCCATGTCCTATTCATGCAGCCATGGTTTTCATATCAAGTATTTACAGACTTCTCAACTGGCAAACAGTCTCTCACTCTGTGCCTGGCTGCACGTTGTGAGGCAGCTATAGATGGGGGTTAGGTTTGTAGGCTCTGGAACCAGACCACCGATGCATCCTCTTGGCTCCTCTACTTAAGCAGGGCAAGTTACCTAAACTTCTTGTCAATAGTCACGTCATGGTAAAGGTGAGAACAACATAGTAGCAATGCCTAATTCATAGGAGGATCAAAGGAGTTAAACAAAAAAATCTTTAGACAAGTGTCTAGCAAATAATAAGCCTTTGCTGGTCTTTGATATTGCTTGACTCATCTCATGATAATCAATGGGATTTTGACGTACATGGGGAAAATTTAAAGTCTAGATAATACAGAAAAGAATTGTAAATCTTGATTTTAAAACTGAAAATTAGCCTTACACAAATGGCTTTGTGGCACAAATCTGGTTAAAAGTTAATACTTCAATTATATTCTGGACTCTTGTAAACAAAACAGTAACCTTTACCGTGCTTTTAAGATCACTGCAGTTTAGAGAAATAAACACCTTTGTCTCAGGCCTTTCCACAGCCCCTGTTTCTTGTAGACAGGGAAGATGGGCTGAGGCATCCTCTTCACCACGTCATCTGGGTCACTGGCCCATTAGCCCAGTTCTACAGCCAAGCCACCTACTAGGCACAACCTACTAGTTTTCTCCTCTTTTTCTTAACTTAGACCTGCTGTGCTGATAGCCCGTACAATTTTAATTTCATCCACTATCAAATACTTTAGGCTAATAAGAGTACAGGTATCCCCATATAACACAGTCGCTAGGTGCCTTCAAATGCTGTGTTATGCGAATCTGTGTTACACAAAACAAAGAACTAGTACAAAAAAGGGGATTAGGTTCCAGAAATTTAAAAAACATACTATTGTGTTTTTATAATTAGGAGAAATATCTTTATTAAAACAATTTTTACCAAAAGTGTAACATACTAATATGTATTAAATAATGTTTTCTTCGTCATCACTACTAAGCACCATCAACCGAGGGCGTTTTCTTTTTGACAAGATATCTTCAACCTCTAAACTGTCTTCAGATTAATCTTGACTTCAGTGTTGTACTTTTTGCAAAACAATATGTTACTTTAGATTTCTTGCTTTTAGCTGAGAGATCTTTATAAATTTCGTTACATGGTGCTAAGCACTTGTGAAGTTCTCTCTTAAACTTTGTGCTTTTTTAGAGTAAAGTGTTTAAGTTCTTCGTTTTCACCTGTGCTATCATCACCTGAATTATCTTGGTATAATCCAGATGTCATTTCCACCAAATTTGCTTCATCAGTTTCTGTAATTCTTGGATATCTTTGATAGCCATATCGTCAAAATCTTCCCCTTCTAGAGACTTAGCAAGTTCTACTATTGCATCCACTGTATTTTCTGCTGGCTCAATTAGATTTTCACTTTGAATTGACTCTGGCCATATATTTTTCCAACAAGCACATAATGTCGACAGTTTTATTTCTTTGATGGATAAATTTATGAGATTAATACAGTCCAAAATTGTAAAAAGTTTCCATGCCTCCATGACTTCTATAGATTTGTCAATGACTTTATTCAAAACACATTGTCATGATTTCCTGATGTAGTCTTAAAAGTAGCTATAATTTCCATGTTGTTAAGGGATTATTTTTGCTCTTAAAAGCTGTTATTACCCTCCACATTGTTTGGGGATTTCTCTAATTCTCAAACTGTGTTAGAGTGAAACTGTGTTCTAGAATGCCGTGTTGTACAAGGGTTTTCCCCAATTCTGGAACCATTTTATAGCAAAACTGTGTTATAGAAGTGCCATGTTATATAGGGGTTATCTGAATAAATAGCATGTTTTAAAAACAGAAATTCAGTAAAAACCAAGTTATCATATTAAAGAAGAGGAAGTTCCAAAGACCCTTGGTTACCCAAAAAGCCAACAGATTCAAAAATTGAGAGCTCTCTTGCCTTTTACTTTATGTAATGAATGAGGGAGTAATTTCATAAGTGATAAGTCCATGTGACATGTAAATTCAGTGAGAGAACACACTAGAAAAAAGTTTAGAGGGAATAGAAGATATCTTGGTATGAAAAACATCACACCAGAAAAGACACTGATTTTTACAAAGATTTGCAGATTGGACATGAAATATAAAATGTACTTGATATTATAATAAAAATAAACATTGTTTTTCTATGTTATAGTACAATTTTTAAATTGCTGTTAGATGTAGATAAGAACTTAAAGAGAACAGATAAAAATGAAAACAGGCGGAAGTGTTAGAAGATAATATTGTGAGACCATTGTTTTTCCTTTATTTTATCTGGTTTGGACAATATATTTTAAAAATATAAAAATTATAGGGGAACATTCTTTAAATTAATTTGAATGTTGTTTAAAGCATTTCATTACAAAGAATTAAACATAACTGTAAATATTTTAATGTTGATCATTGAAAGTCTTTCTAACTGAAAACAGAACTGAGAACTGGTGCTGAAGGATACTGTCGACTCATTGACTAGGTAATCCATCACCAAAAGGATTTATCCAGGAAAAGTTAAAAAAAAAAAAAGAAAAGAAAAAGGTACCGAGAGTGTGAGAACATGCGCTGCCGGCCGGCCACGCTCTGGCTTCCTTCCAAGATGGAGGAGCTGTAACTTGGAGCTACAGGAAGTTGAAACCATAGAGTTTACAAACAGAATGTCAGGACCCTAACAGCTCCAAGAGTTCAGCTCCGCCCACAGACCTCCCAGCCTCATTAGATTTCTTAAAATCCCAGTCCCACTTTATCAGTACAAAAATTACCCCCTTAAGATTTAAATTCAATCCATAAGTTCAGCAACTTTTCAGGCCGTAAGTACCTTCAAGTGTCTATTCATTCAAGAGAAAAGTGGACTGTTTAACATTGAAGTGCATCTTAATTGCATCAGAAATAAAAATAACTCTATAAAAAAACACCTTTGGTTCTGACTCTGAACATTGAAACATCTATTTTAAATGCCTTAAATGTCCACGTCATTGGTTAAAGCTGGTTTCGTCAGCAAGGAAAAGATGAGAATAAATACATTAAGACTTAAGAAATACCAATCCAGTGGAAAATGTAAGAAACATTAAAGAAAGAAATTATACATCAGCAGAGAAAAGTGGCTCTTTTCCTCTTAAATTGAAATGAACCTTTCAGTTCTGAACTTCTTTCTCAACCACATAGTGATGTTCTTGTCCAACGTCTCAAGCAATCTTTGTCTGCCAAGGATGAACAGAAAGATGAGGGAAAGTACTACATTAGAATGAATTAAAATGAATGTTACCCATTGAATAATGTCAGCGTGGTATTGTCATGACTGCAATAGATAGGGTCACATAAAAGACAGTGACTAACTCTATCTGGGGCCACAGGACAAGCTTTACAGCCGAGATAGAAAATGAGTTTCCTCTCATATACCAATAGCCATGGATGATGGCTGCTGGAGGAATCTGTAGAGAGGGATTATGAGGTCACCTCCATAATTAATCAGTGAATTCTGCACAGGCACAAAGTGGCTGTGTGTGTATGTGTGTTAGATGAAGGTGTGATTATGACTTAAGGACACATTTTTCATATTCCTGCAACATCTCCTTTAAGCCATGTCTAATTACCTGCAGTTCATTCAATGCACCCTGTTTTCTCTAGTAGCCGTGCCTTTGCTTGAACTACTCCCCATGCCTGATACATCTTCCTGGGCCTGGTTTCACTGCTATGTGGCTCTGTGAGTTCCACGTAAAGATGGAAACGTGAGTAGAGAAAGACAAGTCTTCCCTTTCCAATCCAGACAAAAACAATTAAGGAAATGTGAGAATAGAGACAAAACACACACCAGCACTGGAAATGACCATGGAAATCCCAGAAATTTCAAGAGACAGCATTTGGATGGAGTGCAGATGGGTCCAGATTGAAGAACAAAACAGAGTCTGGTTGTACAATTCATCACACTAACAAAGCAGCTTAATCTCTCAAAACATCAGGTGGAAAAATATCTCAGAAATAACTCCTTGTTTGGAAGGGCAAAAGCAGCCTGTGAGAGACTGAAGGAATTGGGGAAACGGTTCAGTCTGGCTTGATCACAGTGTTGGGAGAAAGGGGATTGAGGGGGAGGGATAGGAATGATCCAGAGTAAGGGCATCACCACTGAGAAAAGAACAGGCAGTGGATTGAGCACGCACAACAACGCCTGAAACACAGCTAGACTTCGGGCCAAGCCACGTTGAGGGGGTCAGGAGCCGAGCAGTTGGTCCATACCAAACTGTGACATTTGCTTATTTCTTCCCACAAGAAATTTTTAAAAATTAAAAAGTTAATAAAAGTAATTAATAAAAGTTAAGAAAAACCAGAAATATACAAAATGCAAAGCTACTTCCAATCGCTTGCCCAACATATGCATGCACTTACCAAATAAACTTTCAAAAGATTACTTTTTATGATCTGGTTTATATTACTCCCAACACATTTTATGCATCTGTAAATCTATACTCACATATTTAATAAGTGGATTCATATTATTTTGCAAACTATTGTTTTTACTGAAAACATGTTTTGGAAGGCCTCTCATGAAAACACATGTGGATCCTTTTCATGGCCGTAGGGTATTTCATTGTATGAAGGTACCATAATCAACCTAAATTTGAAATTTATGAATGTATAAGTTGTTCCTAACGTTTCTGCAAAATATAAGTAATGCTGCTTATTTATACATGCGATTATTTCTAATGGACAGATTCTTAAGAGTAGATTGATTTGTTTGCATATTTTTAATTTTAATAGATATTGTCAAATACATACTCCTGGCACAATATATACAATATGGGAGAGACTTTTCACCACACCATTGGCAGTAGAGAAGTGTCTTCAATCTAAATGTCAAGCAGCAGAGTACTGCTTAAGGCATACCTATATGAGGAAATGTATTTATGCTGATGATATATTGTTAAGGGAAAAAAGGAAGATGCACTAAAGATGACATATATGCTTATAAAGCCTGTCTGAGCTTTAGTTTCTTCACTAATAAAATGAGAAGAATATGAGAATGATAATGCCCAATCTACTTTGATAGAACCACAGTAAAATAATTTTCTTGGAAATGATATGTAAACCATAAAGTTCCTCACAAATTATGATTCCCTGATTGAAATGAATGCTGACGTTTTCCCCAAAGCTTTGAGTGACACAATGCAGACCACACCCACTGGGTTTTGTATGTGGAAGACCTACTAGAGGCCTAGTAAATGGAATACAGTTTTGGCTCTGCCCATAGATCTGACAATATTGGCAAATGTGGAGACCCTGCGGGTTCACTGACTCAACGTGGATTTGCGAAGTGTGTGAGTTTTCCTTCAAGAGCTTTTCCAGGCTCCTTTCCTTCACATGTTCAACTTACCACATCTAAGAGTGTTCATATTTTCCATAGAAACTTTCCTGACAACCCAAGTCTTCAATTATTTTTTCTTTTCTTATTTTCCTATACACTGAACATTCAATGCCTTGCAGGTATTTTAATGAGTTGTGCAGGTACGTCAGCTTTAAGTCATATTGATTCAGGCCAAATCTCTGTCCTACCTGGGTCCCACTTGACCTGTATGGTCTTAGGCTAGTTACTTAACCTCTCTGGCTCCCAATTTCTTCATTTGAAATATGGAGATCATTGCATTTATCTCAGAAGATTATAAATGTAAAGTACCTTGCACAGTATCTGCCACAAAATAAGATTGCAATAAATGTTAACATGGTTGTTATTGATATTATTATTTCTACTATTATATTTAAAGGCAGTAGTTAGGTCTTATTCCCATGAGATTAAGTATACAATACCTATTTTAAATGTATTTATCTAGAATTATGTACTTTTTATAAATTTGGCCTAGTACTAGTTTCTTCAGTTGACAACTTTTTTGTATAGGTTTGTACTCAAACTCACTGTATTACAATCATAAAACATGAAAGATTACAAAAGAAAAAGCAAATACTTCTTTGGAGTCAGAAGATGAAAGGTGAGAAATTGAAGTCAGAAGGAACGTGGAATAAAAAGAATAGACACACTTCTCAAAAAAAAAAAAGCCCCAGATCTGAGACATTATTAACCAAGCTGACGTGTGTCACTAGAAAAAAATAAAATCTTCACAGCAGAATATAAAACAGAGAGAGCTGAGATATATGTATGTATCAGCCCACGTTAAACACTTCGGCATTTGTAGCACATTATCAGTACTTCCCAGATATTGTACTTCCCTCTTAATCAGCCGAGCAAGTGTCATTCAGAGGTTAGGTCTGAACAGAATGTCTGGGCTAAAATTTGACTTAATGATGTCAGAGAGTCTCAAAGTAGTTTGCACCGAGTGAAGCAAAACAACGCCTCCAGTCTCCCGGGTGCTTACACTCAGAGGAGAGGTACCGAAGCAGACAGTAAAATCGGCATTAATGGTTCTCAGGTTTAGAATGATCTAAACAACCTTGAAGTCACCCATTGTCACATATAGCCCCACTTGCATGTTTTTAGCCCAATCTTGGGAGAAAAGATTTGCCTGTTTTTAAGTAATAGCTCTTCTCTGCAGCTGGTGACAAGCTGCGTCTGGGCAGGGCTGCTAATTGGCAATTTTGAAAGACACTTGGGACCAACAAGTTCTCCTGAGTAGTGATCAACAAACCTGATGTCTAATGGAAAAGAGAACAATGGGATTAATAGTAGAATATGTGTACTTTATATTTTTAAGGGATGCATTTAAAAGAGTAAATAAACCACGTAAAATTTCCATCTTCTTACAAAAGGCACAAACTGTTTTGTGTGTGTGTGTGTGTGTGTGTGTGTGTGTTCATTTAAATTACAGGGCTAGGCTTTATAAACTATGTTTTAATGCCCTCTCCTGAGTATGAAATAAGTTGCAATATATATTGTATGAAATTATTTTAATCCCACTAAGTGCTTTGATATGGAACAGCTCAAGGAATTTAAATTCATTAACCTTAACCAATATTTGGTTTTTCTTAGTCTCAGTTAAATTGATATTTTAGATGTAAGAAGAACTAGATTTATAAGCAGCTTCTTGTATAGCAGGATTTCAGTGCCACTTTGAGTACTGAATAAATATTTTCCTACTTACTACAAATTATCAACTGCAGAAAGTACAATTGATGCACTGTGATCACATCCAGAAGCTTAATTCTTGCTACTAAGGAGTGAGACCCTTATGGAAAAAACAAGGACAGAGAAAGGAAAAGCCAAATCCCTTTACCCTGTAAGGGATCGACAGGATGCTCGGGCTTTGTATTCCTTATCCCACAGGGTAGCTGGGGTTGGCTGCTCAACAGCACTGCTTCTAAATGTATTGCATCACCTGAACATCATAACTCCTAGAAAATTTGTGGACCTGTTATAAACCCATCTTCCAGAGGAACCTTGGCCTATCAAAGGGTTTGAGTAGATGCCCCTCCCTCCACTGCCACTCACCTTAATAGAAAACTCTGGGGAGGCAATGATACAGATATAGGAAGAGACATCCTTCGCACACCTGGTAGCCTCCTTTGCCTAACAAGGAAGTTTGGGGCCAGGGTGAATTTTTATCTGCATTAATTAAACCCTAGGAGTTTTAAAAAACATACATTATAAATTAATGTAAAGTTTTTATGAGCAATCTCCTTTTCATTCTGAAAGAAAATAGTGTTTGAAGGTACATTATACACAAAATATTTATTAATACCAAAATGTCTGAGAGTAAATACACCCTAATCAGAAATCACTGTTTATATTATAAGTATCTATTTCCTTTGGGTTTATTTCTCTGTAAGTGAAATTTTATAAAATCACATTTAATTTTCATATTTTAAAGCCATATGATGTCACATTAATTCGTAGCCCTACAACTTTGTATATTCAAGATTTATAGAATAAATCTCTTTATAAATTCAGCATACTGCTTTCTGCTATCATTTCTTTTTTAACACCTTAATGTGGAATATAATTATTTGTCTTAAGGTTAGAAAAGTCAAAGTTGAAATTGAACTATTTCAAATATAACTAAACTACTGATTAAATCTACCCATGAATAATATTTGGAGAATACTGCACTTAATAAAAGATTTCAGTAGTTATCATCTTTAAAAAGCTTCAAGAGAAATCACGGTGGTCCTAGAGTTCAGCAATTCATTTGCCTGGATGCATAGAATTGTATGGAAAGGCAGTGAAGAATCCTTTTGAGGTCTTGCTCCTATCAAAGCACAGGAGTAGAACCAAGCCATGAATTTCTCACTTCTGCTTGGTGTCACATAGAGCAGACTATTCTTAGTTTGGGGAATCTGGTCTCTTTACAATGGATACCACACTAGTAAACCCAGCAGCTCTCTAAAGGCCTGTTAGTAAATTAATACTTGATGAGCAATGTTACACACACAAAGCATCATGTTCGGTGCTACAGGGTAGGAAAGATGGACACAGTTCTCATCCTGAAGAAGCATAGATAGTGGAAAGGATTAAGAAATACCTATTTTCAGGGTGTCTATATGAAGCACAAAGCTATACAAAAGATACCAGAGACATAAAACTACCATCTTTCTCTTTATACAAATATATATTTTTATACAAATATACAGTTCTCCAGTCTACCATAGAAGAAAGTTTACTGGAACCACTATATATATACAGATATGTGTAAACATGTGTGATCTATATAGCCACATGGATCACACATGTTTATACATATATGTATATATATAGACACATGTATGCGCGCACACACACAAAAGCATGTATGTGTACCAAACAGAGAAAGGACAGATGTTCAGAGTGGGAAAGTGGATTTAGTCAAACTAAGATTGTGTTTCTCCTTCCATTTACACATTTTCTAAGTATTCAAAATTGAATGACTTTTACTTTGAATTAGAAAAATAGTCATTAAATATGAAATAAACTTAAATCTTGGCTTTAAATATTTTTTGAAGATCATTTATCTTCAAAAAATTTAAAAGCACATTTCTAGTCTACACATCAAATAAAAAATGTAACTAGTAAAATAAATACTGCATTTTGGACATCATGTCTAGTCTACCATGTTGACATGATGAAAGAGGAATAGAAAGTAATGTTACAATTTGTATTCTAGTCTAAAATCTTTCTAAGCTTCCAGACACTATGATGATGAGCACTTTAAATGCATGAATGAACCAAAATATAACATAAAATCACAAGTGATTCTATCACAAATACAACCAGCTGTGTTTAGAATTTGTCTTGATATATTCAAAAACCAACAAATTTAAATACACCATAGAAGCTAATTACCTTCAAAACTCATTTCCTGTGGCCAGTAACAGAGAAAAATTTGCAAATAAAGCCAGTTTTATTTACTCTTATTATCTTATTCGACAAACCATTAAAAATATTTAACTATCAGTCACTATGCTGAACATTGGGAATTCAGAAAGTAGGGTGATTAGTAAGAAAAGACAGTATGACTGTTTAAAATGTGCCAAATACTTAAAGAGACACTTTTGCAAAAAATATCCAAATGGCCAATAAGCAAATGAATACATGTTCAACATCATTAATCATCAGAGAAATACAGATTAAAATTGCATTACATACCCATCCACATGACTAAATTTAAGGCCTGGCCATACTACCTATGGTGAGAGTGTGGAGCAACTGCAAGCCTCATTAATGATGAGAGAGTAACGTGCTAAACCACTTTGGCAAACTTCTGGGCAGTTTCTAATAGAGCAAAACATATGCCTACCCTATTTATGACCCAGCAGTTCCACCCCGGGTACATATCCAAGAGAAATGAGTGCACGTGTCCCCAAAGACATGTAGAAGAATGTTAAGATTAGCCTTATTCATAATAGCTCAAACAATTCAAATATGCATCAACAGGAAAATGATACATTGATACAATGGAATAATAAATACAATTAATAAGAAAAACCCATTGATACATACAGTGACACACGTGAACCTCAAAAATACTAAGTTGAGCAGAAAGAGTACACAGTGTATGATTCTCTTTATATAGAGTTCAAGAGCAGGCAAACTAATCTATACAAGAGAAGTCAGAATAATGGTTACCTCAAGTGGAAGCAGAGGTATTTATTGACTACTGACTGAGAAGGAGCTAAAGAGAGCTTTCTGAGATGATTGAAATATCCTAGATCTTGATCTGGGTAGTGGCTACTTGTATACAGGGCTGTCCAGATAAAAACCCAGCCATAAATGCCTCTATTTTTCATATTGCATGGCTGGACACTTTCTGGACAGCCCTTGTACGCAGGCGAGAGTAACTGAGCTGTACAGTATGATGTGTGCATCTTAGCACATAACAAACCTCAATTTTTTTTTTTGGTGGGGGGGTATCTTCCTGACTGGGAACACCTCAATTTTAAAAAATAACATGAGGTTAATATTTTTAGGTCCTTACCTTCAAGAAGTTTTAATAGGAGGGAACTAATAGAAATACAATGTGATAAGAGCAATAATATATTTAGTGAACAGAGTGTCCATGAAGCCTAGAAGAGGAATCAAGGAAATCTTTCTGGGAAAGACTCAAAGGCACCATAACGAGTATGGAACTGATGTTTGCTTATGACCCTTACCCCAGAGAAGTCTTTCTCATGGATAACCATTTTCCCATTTACTGGTATATTTTTTAAAACTATAACTGAATATTTATCCCGAACAACACACCTTAGGCATTGTAGGCATTATTGTATTTGATTTGTTATATCCTGTCACACAGTTCAAATTACTCTAACATATGTCTATTGGACCTTTAGTGTCCCTTATATTGGGGTGATGGAGAAGGCACAGAGGTACAAAATTCTGCCTTTCAAAGAGTTTACTAGTTTTCAAAACACCTCTCCTATCCATCTCTTCCATTCCTACTGCCATTATCTAAGTCCAGGTCTTGTTCCTGCAAAACCTGGACAAGTCAAAATAGAATCCTGCTTTCCAGTTTCAACTGCCATGTACACAGTGTTCTCATTAAGTTCCTTTGACGTTCTTCGTCCTTCGTGGACTTCTCCGAGCTAAGGCATGAAGTGTGCACTCTGCAGCACGACTCCCCGTGCCCTCTGCAATCAGTTCTCTCTCATTCCAGAAAGGGTAATGTCTACTAAGTGGCAGTAGTGCTTTGAAGAAATAGTAAAGAACAATTTTTAACTCACATTACCTTCAAAAAGAATTTTAAGGAGAAATTTGAGTTGATTTTTTTTTAATTGTGTTACATCGACTTCAGTTATGATACAGTCTGGAGTCTGTCTATGTGAAAAACTGTTCTAGTATGAATATTTTCCTTCCTTCTTTTCTTCCAAAATCATGTACTGATCATTTTTTCCACTCAATATTAGAGGAAATGCAGAAATATGAAAGACCACTCTAACTTCAAAGAAGGAAAGACCAACATCTAATGCTCATATACAAAGTTATTCTTTTTCTTTTTTTTAAATTTGTATCTTCATGACTTTAAACCTGTCTCCCCTACAGGGGCAAGCACACTAACACTCTCCATAGATGTCCCTGGGGCAGTCAAACTTTCCCAAAGAGGATGCATTAAGTGATATGCTGGAGGGCATTCTCTTGCTTTATAATAAAATCTTTGAAAAAAACAATAAGCAAACACTTGAAAAGATCAATCTGTTGATCTCATCCATGTGGGCTTGAAGAATAGACTTTTCCTTCTCTCATTATCTCAGATTTTAAATACAATCCTCATGCCTTCAGATACAAGAATCAAATCATTTCCAAGATCCCAACATCATTATTTAAAAACAAGACATTGCTGTCATAAGCAAAAACAGCTTCTTGTGTACATGTCATTCTTTTGAAAGGTTGTAATCTGGTTTTTCTTTTGCTAGGAACCATCACACAAGGGTCTTTAACCATCACCTAAAATGGGCAATATTGTCTACTAGAAAAGCAAAAATACAGTTACCAGATTTGCTTTTCTCTCAGAAACGATCTGGCTGATCATTTTTACACATTTGCCATGGACATTTTGCATCTTTATTTTACTCCACATTCCAGTCACAGCCTTCTGGCAGTATGATGTTTTCAAGCACATATTAGATATGCATAAGCCATCAGTTTCTCCGGTGATTCATAATCTGTAATTTTAGAAAGATTCAGTTTTTTATCACTTGTCTCACTTTAATAAAAGATCTTTCCTAGTATTTCCTGAAGTTCTTTTGGAAACAAAATCCTCAAAAAGATTTTCAGTCTGCAGGAATGACAAATTGATGTAAATAATCAGTTCAGAACAACATTTCTCTGTTTATGGTAAGAATGCTGCTCTGATATTTAATGTGGTTTAAAGAAGTTGAACCAGCGAATATGAAATTAAGCCTAATTGTCTCTTTTCTGAGAGGGCATGGAGGGCTGCAGGGAAACTGATAACTTAGAAGACGCGTGGTGCCTTGCTCCAGGAAGAATGCAGAACGCTGAGAAGGTTTTGCACTTTGCAGCCTGTGCTTACTAACTGGTTTCTCAGGCTTCCGTTTTCCTCCTTTTGGCAGCCCACTAACCTATGCCATTATTGATCATTCTGAGGCCCCTTAATCTTTCCCAAAATTCCACTGAAAGTCAAATATACACTTTCATACTAAGAGGGACATTTTCTGGTGCCAAGGCCAGAGCTCTGAAAGCCTGGGAAGCTCAAAAACTCGAGTGATACAACTTGATTCATTGTGGCCAACATGTTGAATGCTCACTAGATTATTTGAGAATAATGCAGCTGGTGGTATAAGGAAGTAAAAGGAAACTGTGGAAGATTCTGGCAGGCTACCCCCAAGGAAGTTCCCGGGCAGTAGGGGTTGCATACAGAGAAGAATTCTTTAAAACGCTTGAGAGAGTTCTGAGTTTACTGGTGCTCTTCAAGGAGTCTCTGCCCCAAATGGTCTGACTCGCCCAGGACAGCATCAAGACCCCAAGGGGAGTCTCACGGGTTGAAGAGGAGGCTGACCCAGGCCACTCGGACACAGGAACCTTCTACTCCAGATTGCCCTCCTTCCAGATGTCAACTCCCATCTCAAAAGTGGGAGAATGCGGGGTCACAGGGCGGGGATGTGTCTTGAGGGGTCAGCCCCTGGGGCAGAAAGTTAAGGCCCTGCTCTTAGGGGCCCCATCTCATCTTCGTGGGAGGTTGTCCCGCCACAGGGCAGGCCTGCACCCCCCCATCCGTCACAGCAGCAAGGACAATAGTTTTCCTCGTTTCTTTCACAGAGCAGTCGTGAGGATAACATCGCTCTTTTCCAACTATTTCCCACTTTTGGAAAACCCACAGCCACCTTTCTGCCTCACCCACATTTGTTGAAACATTTTAATGAGCGGCCGGCACCGCTGTCAATCACTCACTCAGTCTTCCTCACGCCACCCATGGTTCATCATGGGTTGAAATGTTTATGCAGAACTGGTGATAAATTACAGCTGGTTGGATAGCCCCGGGGCCATTTTTATGATAATGAGAAAGAAACATTAAATTCTGACTGGAAGAAGCTCTGGACAGCCTTGCAAAAGGCATGGTGTGGATCTGATTTAAGGAGACTCTGAAGCCCTAATTCAGGTTAAAGTGAACCAGAAATGTAACGGCTCCGGGCTGTGTGCAATTTTAGACTGAGTGTCCTCATTATAGGGCAAAAATAGAAATACCTAGATAATATTGTGTTGTTCTGAAGTAAAGTAGGGAACAAGCCTGGTTTGACTTCAGTATCTTCTGGAATCCTACTGAGAACAACATGTTTATGAAGTCCTAAGTATACAAAATGATGAATGAAGGTAAATGGTATGTTAAATTGCAAACTACATTAAAAAAATAAACATGGATTTGGGATATTGCAAAAAAGAAAGTAAGAAATAGACTTCTGGGAAAGAAAGGAGTTTGAGAAGGAAAATAGCTTAATCTCTTTTCTCTACAACCTCTGCCATAACAATGAAAGTAAATCAAGACTGCTGCAGATAGTTGCATGATTTTAGAACCTTCATAGCTGCATTCTTATCTCTAGTTTGCCAGGCAACTTTGTCAAATATTATCATTTTTCCCCTTTTACTTTTAAAATAAATAAAAGCATTTATATATGCAAATTCTGTTCTTAAAAATCCAGGGGAAAACTCAATCGAAAGCATCTTCTTCAAATTCTTGCCACCTTTCCCTATTGTCCTTTCCAAAAAGAGACTGGACCTTCTCTCTCCTAATTGAAAAAGGGGGAGGAACGTCTTCAAGAGATAAAGGAAAAATTAGCTTCCTGCTTCACCCTCACATTTTGAACAAAAGTTTTCTAATACTATGATGTCCAATTGCTCGGTCTCATTCTTCAATGTTTCGAGTAGGCCAGAATGAAACCTAGGCCAACCCCTACCTCCCAAATCCTAAATTAGTATAACAGATGGTGTGGAGGGAGGCTGTTCATCATCTTTCACATCCATAATTGTTTGGAGAGCACTACACAGCCTCCAAGGTATGACTGATAGGGTGTCTGTTTAAAAAGACATTCTATCACAATCAGCTGGGGAAGAGAGAAGCCTGGGAAATGCCCATTATGATGCCCAGCTACTTAAGACCCCCTCAGTCAAAACTGTTAGATATGGGGAAGGAAGGGCGCTTTTGCTGGAATCTTAGGTGTATGAGACTTCACCAGTAGGATTGATTCATTCTGCCTCAAGCAGAGGTCAATTAGCTGAGCCTTAAGGAATGGCAAAGGTAAAATATTAACTAGATTCTGTTTCAACTGTAATTGTTAAAATCAGATACATAAATGATAGAAGTGGAGAAATAACCCTGAAAACTTTAAATGGTGTTAACAAAGACTAGAATAGAAATAACGTACCAATATTGCTTTCAGAACACAACTATAAAGATAAGTCAAGAGGGTTAACTGTTGGCAAAGTCTAGTCAAATGGATGAAAAGCATAAATATCACAGTCCTTTTCTTATTTTTTGAGGATTCTCAGAAGTATTTATTATACATGGAAAACACACCAGCATCACAGATATGGGGGACATGATAGCCAAGCCCATTTAATGAAAGTGAACTAGAGCTTACTTGCCTTCCCTCAAAGCAAAACCTTTCATCATCCCTTCCCTGCTCAGCCTCCTCTCCCTCACTATCACCAGAACAACTAACCAACATGCTAGAATAAACCTAATAAGATGTTGTCAAAAGAAGAGAGAGCTTTTGGTGCCTGTCTCATTCAAATGGCTGACCTTTGTTCTCTGAGCCCTTGAAAAGCTTGAGGTATGAAGGTCGAATTAATCAGCATTTGAAAGCCTCTATCAGCGTTCCATCACCAAGGATACTATGCAGAACCATGTGTGTGCACCTCACAGGCCCGCACTGATACATCAAAGATGAGGCAAATAACAGCAAGACTGCATAGAGTCTCGATATAGAATGTGACGTAGGACAGGCTCTAGCAATACAAGACAATCTACATCCCTTAACTTGTAAAAGTAGAGAAATCAAAGGCATAATTCTTAGTAGAGGCCAGAGGCAGGTGGGGTAGAAGAATGCAAGGCAAACCATTAACCACGACCTGTGTGAATGACTGACCATGTCGACATCCTCTATCTCACCTCTAAGCCTTGCTGTTCACTCTCTGTACAAGTATATTAAACACTCCTCCACGAGGAATTCTTATCTTTCCTTTTATATCCAGCCCAGCAACCACTTCCTCCATCAGATCCATTGTGGTCTATCACTGCCCTCTGAAATTTAATTTTCTGGGAATTTTTGCTGTAGGCAATGGTCACATTTGTTTCTAGCCTCAAAGAGTCTTGCCAGGCACTGAGCCTTACAAGTAGACTATAGGTGTGGTGATGGTGAAGTAGCCCACTACCACTGTGGTCAGACCTGGACTTGGGGGAGGAAGTATAGCTGGGAAAGCCCCTGTCAGTGACTTGCAACATCACAGGTCAAACTAGTACTCTAATATTCAGCCTTCTCACCTGTAAATGGGGATAATAGAAAAAGTTACCATGTAAGTAATTATGAGGATAAAATGAAACAGGAAATATAAAGTACTGGCCACTCTACCTAGTAAATAACAAGCACTGTAAGTATATGCCGTGACCAAAAAATCATTATTATTCGCAAACTATTATTAATATTTACTTTTTTCTTAGAGATTACTTTTATTTAAATGGTCTGCTTCTGTATAGTACCATCAAATAATAAAATCCCAAGTGATGGAGTCTGACTATATTACACTATGTATCAAGTTAAATAATTAAGAATTAATCCTCTCTCCAATGTTTTCTATGTCATACTATCTCTTATTTGTTGTCACAAATCAAATTTGAAATTCCTCTTAAATTAATATTCTTTTATAGAGTTCTCTTTCCTTTTAAATTGATTGAACTCTCAGTGAAATGAGTCTATTTTATACCCATAAACTGTATTATAAATTTTGAAAAAAATTCACAATTGTAATTTAAGTTTATAAATCTGGGGATGTCTGAAGTAGAGATTTCAATTTACAAAGTCATAAATAGCAAAGCATAAGAACTTCCATAGACCCAGAAACCAATCTTTAAAAATCATTATTACAGTTATATTAGTACAATGTATTGAAATGGTACATTGCTACGATGTGGTTTTTGCTTTCTTCTGAAAATCGTGAAGATCAGACATTCATTTCCTCTTATCTTGATATATTCTCACAGTGAAATAAATAGTGGGGGAACTTCAATGGTAGGGGAATGAAATAGAGATACATAAGTGACTTCCTAATAGGTGAGGGAAGCTGGTATTTGAATGCAGGTGTAACCTTGCTAATATGCTGTATAACTTCTCACTCGCTTAGGAAAATTTATCATAGGTATTCCGTATGGGTTGCAAATATTTTCAAAGCACTAGAATGCAGGCAGATACATAAACCTAAAACCAGACCTACTATTTTACTAATTTTATTTCTGATAACAGAAGAGAGACTAAGTCTTGCAGTACTGCCAGGTCCTCTTTAGCAAATTAAATAGTATTACAGGACAGGTATAACATTGCGTGGTGTTATTGGCAATCAGGACCCTGAGTTCTAGACTCTGTTTTTAATTATTTGACTTTAGATTCCATACCTAAACCTGAAAAATGAAGGCCTTTGACCTAATCTTGACTAAGATACTATCCAATGCTATAGGATGCTTCAGTGTGCAGAATTCCCAATTAAAAGAAATGTTCAGTCTAAACTGTTGCATAAACCAGTTTAAACTTTATGTAATGCAAAAAGCACTAAGATCAAATTATGTCCTTAAAAATAATCATAGGCAATAAAAATCTGACATTGGTCAGTGTTATGAGCTGAATTGTGTCCCCTTAAAAGTCATACGTTGAAGTCCTAACCCCCATTACCTCAGAATGTGACTGTATTTGGAGGTAGAGCCTTTAAAAGTAATTACGATTAAGTGAGTTCATATGGGTGGGCCCGAATCCAGTATGACTGTTGTCCTTATAAGAGACAATTAGGACATAGGCTTAGAGGAAAAGACCATGTGAAGATACAGGAACAGCTATCTTCAAGATAAGGAGAGAGGCCTCATGAGAAATAGCCTGCTGACACTTTGATCTTAGACTTCTAAACTCCGGAATTATGAGAAAATAAATTGCTGTTTTTTAGGCCACCAAGTTTGTGGTACTTTGTCATGGCAGCCTTAGCAAACTAATATAGTTGGCTCTTCTATAGCAGCTATGTAATCAAATGATTCTAGTGTAAATAAATATAAATACTAGGTATAAAAGGGACATTAGGTAGCTAATAAAATAGGAAGATCTGAAGCTTTGCCAGAGGTCACACCCTCTCCATAAACATTAAACAGACCTCTCTCAGAATAGTACACTCTGCACAAAAGTCTCCTAGTGTCACAGTGGGAGTCTCAGCCTATACTGTACCCGCCCAGCAGTGCTCTGCAAAGAGAAAATAGAAACAGAAACAGTATCTACCAGCAAAAATCAAAACCACACAAAAGGCAAGTACTTTCAATAGCCTCTCAAGAAATGTGGAAGTGTGTTCACAGAGAGTGTAAGAACTTTGGCGTGCAGTCACCAAATACACCACCCACAAAAAGGGAGTGGCTCTCTGGAACCTTAACGCTTTGATAAACTAATTACATTTATATAACTCCCCCTTTAAATGGCAGCTCCATTCTTCTTGGGACAATAGCATTAATTAAGGCAAATAAACCCTTCCCATTTCTTTGTCCTTTGAATTTCAACTGCATTGCGTTTATACTCTTAGGGCACTTAAATTCTGCCCCATAGCAGGATAATTTGTACACTTCTCTTAACCCAACAGGAAGCAAGAATTGTATTCATTCCTTATCATAACTCTTACCTCTGGACCTAGCTCAGACTTTTGCCCGCAATTAATTGTCAGTAATATTCGTTAAACAGAATTGAACTAAACTGCCATTTAATAAATCACTGAAGTGTTACTTTGCATTTTCGGTCACAAGTAAATACTAACCTCAATTAGGAAGGCTAGAGTTCATCTTGAGAAAAGTCACGAGAGATTAAGTTTGGAGAGATTAGGCAGGCATGGAACTTGAATATTATCCTAGGAGTGATGAGATGAATTTAAACAGAGGAGCAACAGTTCAATGTTTGCATTTTTTAAAGAAAAATGAGTCCGAGTGGCAGTTGAGAAAAGAATTATAGAGTCATAACTGAAGCCAGAAGCTGAGTATGGGACTTGGTTATCTTCCTTGCTGTGTCCCCAGCTTCTAGAATAGTCCTGGTACACAGTAGATAGATCAGTAAATATTTGTGGTGAATGAATGAATGAATGCATAGCAGCATTATTGGTCTGAAGAAATTTGAAAAGCTGCTTCTCTTAAAAACTATTAAGCAAAGTTTTAAACGTTTGCTTTCTTTTTGCTTAACAAATTACTTGAGCAAGCAGAGAAAGGTTTAAAAAAAAACTCATGCTATTAATCTTGTAACTACATTCAGAAGTGGGTCACACATTTGACCTACCTAAAAGTAGGTCTCTGAAAAAATAGAATGTGGCAATCTAAATACATAAAGGCCTTATTAAGGATGTCATTTTGAGGCTTTAGAATCTCTTAAATCTGATCCTTTTAAAATAGTTTCTCTTACCTTTTGCTATTCCTCCAGAAGCACCAGGGTCAGCAACAAAGGCAACAAAAGAATAACCTAAGAGGAGAGAAGGTTCTCATGTGCTTTGGTGATGTTGTGGTGTTTCTGGGATGTGTGTCAGGCAAAATTTTCTTTTCTTCTTTCTTTCCCTCCCTCCTTCCCATTCTTTCTTTCCCACTCTCTCTTCCCTTCTACAAGACAAATTTTAAACGGTGTTTCCATTTCCAAGCTCCTTAGCTGAACCAATACCATCAGTCAAGGACTAGCACCAGGAACAGGAAGGCAGATACAGAAATTGTTGAATAATGAATGGATAATGGCCTAAGGAGCAAATAAGAGTTAATAAACAGTAACATGCTCTAATAATAACCTAAATAATAAATAGCCCACTTATATTGTTTCTTATATAGATAATTAAAAAGTGGTGTCTTTTTATGTACTCACCAAACCATATAAAGATAAGTAAAGTCATGAAGCCATACATTTAAAAAATATAAACTGAAAAATAAAATTTAAATGTTACACAAAAACATACTGTTGTGTAATAAGCATCATTGAAAATGAAATTATGGATAATTCTAAAATAAAAGCAATAATCTTCATTACATAGTTCAAATTACTGGATGATTTATATTATATGTACCTGGAAATATAGGATGACATTTTTTAAAAAATCTGGCTATTGTATTTCCCATACATAAGTGTTACAAAGTATGCTAAAATAGCAAAATTGCTCAAAATCATTATCTCTGAATAGAATTGTTACTTTCAAATATATGTATTAAATTTAATGAACAATTATCCTTCTGGAATAAGAAAAAGGCCTGAGGCTTCTTTTAGAAACATTTTTTGAGTTTTTTTCCCTTAGTGCCCCCCTCTATTTCTGAATGTGAATGTCAGTAATCAATCCTACACATAAATCCTTTTACTTTACTTGCTTTGGAGCCATAAGCAGAGTTCATTGCCAGTTAGGTGGCATTGTTGTGGGTTTCCTCTTTCGAAATTAGACTACTTTTCCAAAGGTTATAATCTCGCCTGCAACCAAGAAATTTTCCTGCTCATCAAGACTGTACAGAATTATATACGTCATCTCAGGGATTACTTCTTAACTCCCAGGTACTGGCTTATCCCATTTTGAGTAAATTCTTCTCCCCAAATTATTCATCTTTATAATGATATACCTATTGCCTCTTTCCTCACAGGAAGCAAGAAGGAAGCAATTTTGGTATTATCTACTCTATACTTCACATCACTTCATTAGGAATCACAGAACTTCATCAGGAGCCTGTCATTGTAACCGGTGAAGTGCTCATCTACAATTCTACTCACATGGGCTCCCGAGACCGTTCTATTGTTGGAGCAGTGATAAGGGCAAAGAAAGGCCATGGAATTAGTGACCCAATTGACTGAATGTAAAACTTTGTTATTTACGTATGGATTTAGATCCAAATATTTCTGATATTTCATCATGTCTCCTAACAAGTTATTTAGTCCTACTATTCCTAAGGCAGAAGAAATGGAGTATCTAGATAAACAAATAGATGAACATTCCTACACTCAAAAGTATTTAATGGATTGGTCTTTGTCAGGACAAGGGTAGCCAATCAAGCAATGAGTGATGGATAAATTTAAGTTGAATAAAGCCATTTTAATCCTATATGTGTGTTCATTTATTATGTATTTTCAACTTGTACCCAACTAGTTGAAAACATATAATGTCTTTAAACATAGCCCCGATCTAAGGTTCTAGGAGCCACTTCAGTTCAATCCCTCCAGGTGTGAGTCCAGATGCGTCCTCATCACCCCAATTATCCAGGGCCCTGCCTTCCTTTCCCTGGTGTTTAACGGCATGGAGTAGCAGTGGAGGGGGTGTCCAAGATTAGTTGGGGCCAATCAAAGTCTTCTGGGACAGAGATGTGTTATTCCTCAGTTATTAATGGTAAGATGCTAAATGTAGACAAAGTGGAGATAAGAGGGCTGCTTTCAGGCCCCCGGTGACCTTGAAGACCTTTATTAGTGTCCTTTGTGGTTTAGGATGACTATACCTCTTACTTTGCCCAAGACATTCCAATTTCTGCCTATTGTTCCTATTATCTTCACTCTCAAGTGTCCCAGTTGGGCAATAAATTATATGGTGATCCTATTTATGCTAGAATTTTGCCAAACCCACCAAGGCAACTTTTTCTCTATCAGCTCCCTGAACCCCAGCTCTCCTGCCCACCCTGATTAACTCACTCCCTCTTCTCCTGACCCTGCTATCCCCCAGTCTTTTCATCTCCAGGGAACTTTCTTCCCTTCATGCCACAGAGTGTGTCTCTCCTCCAAAGCCACGCTTCTATCTCCTGCTCCTTCCTCTTCCACAGTCAACTTCAGACCCAGACAATGCTGCTATGCAACCTGCACAGATGGTCAGCATACAGTTTGGACAGTATGGTGACACCTGGTCAATTTTAAAACATCCTTGATTCAGAGACCATCAACAGATTCTCTCAGACTTACTAATGTAGTCTATCATAGCAGACAGGGCCCAGACATGTATTTTTCCAGAGCTCCACAGGTGATTCTCCTGTACAGTGGTCACTGAGTCGTCCTGGCTTCACATCCCAGGCACCTTGCATGCCATCTCACTTACTTCTTATAACCGCAGAGAAGCAACACAGTGTAGCAGGAGCAGTTTTGAAAATAACCTACTAGGGTTTAAATCCAGGTTCCAAGATTTACAATGTAATCTTTGAAGTTCAGATCTCCATGCTTCAATTGTCCCTGTAAAATGTGGTCAACAGTCCTTACCCTACCTGTGGTAAATATTAAGTAAGCTAATGCATATAAAACACCTGGATCAGTGCCTAGTACAGTAATTGCTTTTAGCATATTAGCAAGTTATTACTTGTTTTACAGTTGAGGACATTAAAGGTCACGTAGTGATGCTGAGATCTATACCCAAGTTTCCGGAGTCTAATGCCATGCTTTCTGTGATGCCACTACTACCTAAGTGCTCTTTTATATATATATATATATATATATATATATATATATATATATATATATGAACAAACACTAATAGGCCAATGAATATGAGAAGTACTTTATTTAATCATTTGACACCATATAACAGCCATATTTACAGCTGCCTAACTACAATGTAGACATGAATAGGGAACATGGCTCAGAAATAGCAGTATTATTGAATCAGGTATGGATCTTTATTTGATAAAACAGTCTTGATGATTGACCAGTTTTAAAGTGCAATTTTATATTGTTTTAAAAGAATTGTTTCAAACTAAATATAAACTAGGTATATTCACATAATGAAACATTTGAAAGTAAGCTTAAAATTTTCCCACCTAAGTCCATTTTTCTCTTCTTAGTATTACAAATGCCTCATTTCATCATCAGGAATTTCTCAGCATTTACCATACCATTTTCAGGGGACTCCCTGGGGAGTGAATGTCCTTACTCAGAAAGACACTGATAACTTGGAGTATTTATCACACTCTCCAATATTCCCACAACTCACACCTTCTGCTCTTTGGATATATGCTTATTGGCACAGCAGGAAAAACACAACACTAGGATTTTGAAAACCTAAACTCTGGGCCTGGCTATGTCATAAGAGGTCATAAAACTTCCCGAGGCCTCTGTTCTCAACCACAAAAAATTAAATTGTATTTGTTCAGTCCTTTATTATCTTATTTATCTTCAAAGTAACCCTTAGATGTAAGAAGTAAGGCAGTATTATACTCATTTATAGAGGAAATTCAATCTCAAAGAAGTTACACAATTCACCCAAGATCTCACAGGTAGTTATGACAGAGCTAAACTTACACAATCTTGCTCAAGACCCTAATACTATATACAATGTGCTCATAAGTTTGTTAAATGAGTGAAGCAGCAATTTCCCAGGTCCCTTCCAGGGATCACATTTTATGCTTCTTGTAGCTATTTGTTCTCTCTTCTTTCAACCAGCATTTAATTAGAAAATAATATACATATTTTGTCACCAAATTTCATTTATCATGGTTCTTTGATTTAACCATTCTTTAAAATTTTCTTGTATTTCTATATTAAGTCCAGAGAAGTTTTTTTCAGATAGTTCCCACTACTGCCTGCCTCTCTGAAAGCTTCTGAATTTACCTGGTTAGCAGACAGAAATTGCTAAAATTTTATAAACACCAATTCATTTTTATAATTTCAAAGTTCTTTCACACATAAAACCAATTTAAAACAAAAAAAAGTCATTATTTCTTATCCCTGTAGTAGTAAAAAAGTATTTTCTGTTGATTTTTGTGTCATCTCCTGCCTGCCTTTGATTGGAACATATTATTATTCTACCTCATTGTCAAGCCTTACTTTCCCTAACAAGAAAATGTCACACACATTTTCAGGAAAGCTCTTACTTTCACTACTCCATAGGAAGGATAAACTAACCGCCTAAACTGGAAGGTGAAACTTTAAATGTTAAATGAGGGATTCTGGACATTTCCCAAGAAGTCATGTGACCAAGTTAAAAACTGATGATATAATGTGCCTAAAACACAAATTAACATTTTATTTGTAATAAACTGATACATGTGCCATTTAGTCTTGTTGATATTCAGACGAACACATGCCTAAACTACAATTTAAAAGAAAACAAAATTTATTCTATCAGCAGTCTTAAAATTTAGCAGAGCTCAATAAATAGTGTCCTCTCACAAAAAAGCATACTATGATAAATGATAAAGTTGTATCATTTAAAATGCTAAAAATGAGAAAACAAACAGGGCATGGTAATAGGTAGTACATATAGGAAAAGTGACTTCAAGATTTCCTTCATTTTGATTGTATTGCTTTCTTGTCTTCAGGAGGGAAAATTTTGACTTCAAAGGTAACAAAATATTTGAGAAGGGAATTTACATCTTTCTGTTCTAGCTGGTATTCTTCTGCTATTTTCTCAGCAGTCCATGTTTCTGGATGAAGTTTATGATTATTGAGAAGTGTCAATGCTTCTACAATGGAAATTTTGCCTTTGGGAATGCTTGCAATGTTCATGTCAAAGTGATTGCCTTTCGGCAACCTAAATTCCTTTGGCTCCCGTTGCATTTCAGCATCTTTTACCTAGTATCAAAAGACAAAAACAAACAAAAAGGCTTCCGAGATGAGAGAAGATTTGACATCTACATTCAGGATTCTCAAATCCCCACTATTCTTCAAATAACTACTACACATGCTTCTCCAAACTACATTTTCCCTTTATAATGAGCCATAGTTCAATGGCACTTCTGCCACATCACCATTTCTTAACTATAGCTCAATCATCATAAAGAAATTCAGGTAGTTCGAGGAAATAATATTCAAATGTATACCATCCACTCATCACATTATTTCATGTATACAGAAGGCGCCAAAAATGCATACACATTTAAAGAAAGGAAAAAACTATTTAAATTGTAACACTCAATATACCGATAACAAGATGAATACAAGACTTGTTTGACTTCTGCAGTTACAAGAGGTGCTCAAAGTCGTTGCCATCAGCATCCAGACCCTTCTGACTACAGTGAACGGCTATTTGAGCTACACTGACCAAAGTGCCCACTTGTATTGCTGCACATGCCATTTTAATTTCTTCCCGAAGTATCGCCAGTGTAGCCGGTTTTCTACGGTACACCACATCCTTTAAGGTTCCCCATGGGTAGAAGTCAAGGGGTGTTAAGTCAGGAGAACATGGGGGAAATTCAAACAACATTCTTGAATTTCAAATAACCACTTCAAAATAGTCTTGCGCTCCTTGAAGGAAAACTGTGCTTCCGCCACTTTCTTTGACTGTCCTGCCTGCTGCATCACATGGTTACACTAGCATTCATTTGATTAACACAATCTTTTGAACTTACGTCATAGTACACATTGCCACCATAATTCAATTCAACTTCAAAAAGTAATGCATAGTGAACATCTCCTAAAATGTGTATACATTTTTTGGCACCCCTGTATTAAGAGAATAACAAATTGATTAATTACAAACTACTTCAGAAGGGTAAGACTCTGATGTTGCCCTAACAGTTTACTTGATTATTCTGTTTCCTAGTTTTATATTTCATATTCAATGCCTCCAAACACTGTGAATGAATTTAAATATTGCCAGGGATCTTGCCTTTTCAGAGAAAATAAACTAATGCTTCTAATACTCCAACAAATATAAATAAAACAATCTATGCACACCCAAGCTTAGTCCTAGCATTTGTGCTCTGTATTTCATTCCTGCTGCCTAGTTATGCCAATCTTTAATTTCTTTTTCCTCTTCCTTTCAACTGCTTCCTATAGTCACTACCTTTTAAAAACACCCACCAAATCCAAAGCCAACACTTCTTTTATGACCTGTTTCCTTCTTTTTAGTTAAGCTTTCAATTTTAAAGTTTAAAAAATAATGATTTTTGTGGTATCTCAACCAGGCGATTAGATCTTAACCCAAAGGACATTTTTCAGGCTTTATTTGAATGAACTAAAACATCTAACATTGTGGACCACTCCAACATACTCTTCACTATCTCTTTCCCTTTGGTTTCTATGCCACCCCTCTCCTAGTTTTCCATCTGTCTCTCCAGTTCCTTCTTTTTTTTCTTTGTGGACACTGTCCCTTCAGCTGCCCCTTAAAAATGTTAATGTGCCCCAAGTTCTGGCCCAGGCCCTCTTTTCACACTAAATAATCCAACATACTACCTGAACTTCCATTACTACCTACATGTTGATTACTTCCAAGTCTGATCTCAAACTTAGACCCTCCTCCTGACTTCCAGACCCAAATTCCCAAATGCCTAACAGGCATTCTCCACTTGGGTAATCTACAAGCACCTCAAAATCAACATGTCTGAAATGTAACTTATCCCTTTCCTCTGAAAACCCAATTCTATCCCTATATTCTCTATCTCAGTGACTAACACCCACCTCCCATTCCAAAACTCAAACTTTTTCTTACATCATGTTACACCTGACATCTTCTCCCTCACTCATTACATCCAAACAATGACCAAATCCTAATGACACTGCCTCCTAAATCCCTCAAAACCCATTACTTCTCTCCCTGTCACTAGTTAAATTTCCTATTATGAAACAAATCTAAGGTCACTTGCCCACACGAAACTCTTCGATAACTTCCCATTGTCATAAGGACCTTTATGATCACCCCTATCCCATCTCATTTCTCCCAAATTCATCCCTCAGACTTACCCCAATTGTGCTGAATTCTAACCATTCTCCAAAGGTATAAAAAAGTTTACTATCTTTATATTGCAACTTCGGCCTGAAACACTCTTCCCATATTCTTCACCTTTCAAAACACAAAGCTCCTCTTATCTTCCTATTCCCAGGTAGACCCTCCTTCCACTCCACACACACTTTTTATTAAGATTTCCCTTCTGATTAATATTAAACCCTAAAGTTAATATTATGACACTGAAAAAATATCTGATAAAATTCAACATTTTTTGATTAAAAAAAAACAAAAAAAAACAACTCCTAGCAAATTGAAAATAGAAGAAAATGTCCCAAATGCGATATAAGTATTTTTAATAAGAAACCCTATCAGCTATTATAATTAATGCTGAAATATCAGAAACATCCTCTGTAAGGAAAGAACAGGATAGAATACCAACTTTCACTGCTATGCTAATGCTATATAGCATATTAAGTATAAATACTAGAAAGAAAGAGAAAATTGTAATTCTGTGCTGATGATAAAGAGATTCAACTGAAAAACTAACTGAAATGATAACCTAGAATTGTGAGTAGCTGCGCTTTCTGACATATTAGCAATAAACAGTTAAAAAATTTAGGGTGAAAAAAGATCCCACAGTAACATCCTTCCCTGTATCCCCCAAAGACTCAATAATACAAAAAGTTAATTCTCAAATTTATCTACAAATTCCAATTCAATTACCCTCAAAATCCAAACAGGACTTTATTAAAGAACCTGACAATTTGCCTCAAGTTCATCTTGGGAAAAAATGTGTGACAAGAGCCAAGAAACTTTTGAAAAGAAAAAGAGGAGGTTGTAAGATAGTGATATACATGATAAAGCTCTATTAATTAAAATAGTATGATTTTAATAAATCCATAAACAGAAACCACCCCTGATCCTCCAATTCATACAGTTCCCCCTGATATACTCATAGTGCCTATACATCTTCACAAATCAGTAATTACATACTTATGTTATGGTTGCTCATCTGTTTAATGTCTGCATCCCTCACAAGACTATAAGCACTGTGAAAACAAGGACTAGCTCTGTTTTGTCTATCACTATATATAAAGCACTTGTGCCTTTGCATTTATATATGGATTTACATACAAGTTCTCATTCCCAATGTATTGTGATTTCCCTACAATTACATATCATATCTTAGGGAAAAAACAAACAAAAAAATAAAACATCACCAACACAACACTAAAGAAATCCCTGAGATTAGAACATACCTCAATATACCAAAGGGTGAGAAAATAGTATTAAAGCTCTCATTTGACCATTCAAATGACAACCACTAGAAGAACCTTACCAAATCCTACAAATTCTTAAATAATCAAACAATGCACACAGGTGTATTCACTCAATACTTTCATAAGTCTTTTAGAATTTCAGTAAATATCCAATGAACCAAGCAAGGCATGTGTGTCTTGCTTAGGCCACTGTGTTCTGGTTACAACTACATTGACATTTGAACACTTGCAAAGCATCTCACTCTCTTTCTATTTGCCATACTTTTCTTGATCATTTTCCTGGATCCCCAAAAGGTTAAATTCCTTATTCACTTAATTAAAGCACACATTACCTGCATAGAAAATACAGGGTCTTTGGAATCAACATATACATTTTTTAGTAATGACAGCAGTCTGTCATCTTTTCTAGCAACTTCTTCCTTAATATCTGGATGCGCTAAGAAAGAAAAAAAAAAGTCACAATATTAAAACCAAAGAAAAATCTAAGACCCTAGACATTAAGATACACGACACTTTCACTTTGGGGTTAAGAAACCACCAGTTGGGCAGGACGGAAAATATTTTAAAGTAAATGAAAATACTCTGTCAAGCTCGACGTCCAAGTGGCTAAGCTTGAACGACAACAAGCCGGCGAGAACCGGCAGAGGCACGGGTTGTCATCTCCCGGACTACCAAGTAAACGGAGCCGCCGACTCCATGGCTGGCGCAAGGAGACTAGCTCAATGTCACACGCTCGGTGGCTCCACCTTCCTGCGTTCGACTGACCCGAGGCACTGAGGCCGACTCCGGTCACCCTACCACTGGATCAACGTCCGCCGGCACAGGACTGTCCACCGGCACACTCCCCACCCCACACAGATGAAAGTCCCCGGGCCCGACGTGCCTTTGCACCACTTACAGCTCATCTGCTCTCGCAGGAGGCGCTTGGTGGAGGGGTGCCTGGGAGCGGGAGAGGGCTTCATCTTGCTGATTTCCCGTTCTGCCCGGTTCTCTAGGTTGAAGTTCCTGATCGCGCGACTCACCGCGGCCCCCATGTCCTCACAACATGATGCCCCCTGGTTAACAACACACGTGGGGAAACACCCGCGTGGGAGACCTCTGGGATGAACTGAGCATGCGCACGTCTGGTGTCGTCTCTGTCGCGCGCCGAAAACAGGCCCTAAATGAGCGCCGTTTGCCCCCTAGCGGTCGGGAGGGCACACGCCGCATCTTCTCCCGGGGCGTATTAAAGGGAGAATCTCCTTCCCGGTGTAGCGACGAGCTCCGCCTTGCAACTGCTCCTGGAGACAGCAGGTGGGGCTTAGGGCTCAAACCCACGGATGGTTTCACCTCTGCAGACTTGTAGAGTCGGCCGGGAAGCTTTAGCAAGTTGCCCTGCAGACTTTCTGATTTAATTCCTCTGGACTGAGGCCCAGCATTGGTCCAAGCTTCCCACGTGATTCCAAAGGTGCAGGCTAAGCAGAGAAAGTCGCAAGGAAATTGACCTTGAAGTCGAGGAGGCTATTAAAAATGGAACTAATTGCACCAGGATAAATGAAGGTTCGAAAATTGCCCTTTCCTGCTTTTGTGAAAGGAACGTAATGAAAGTGTATTCGTTCTCAATGAATATTTGTTCTCTGTCGCTTTGTTGTTTAAATGCCCGTTATTTTCATGTCACCCTGCCTGCTTCATTTCTGAGCCATGGTGTTCTCTTTTTCCTTGATCTTTTACATCCCGCTGTCATAACTCATTTAACCTAATTTTAGCGATTTCAGTTATGCTGCCCTTTCCTTTCTTTTTACTTTTGATACAATATGTATTATTTCTCCACACTATTAAGTGCTAATACACCGCGTCATCCTCGTTTTTCCAGCCTTCCTCAATCTTTATAAGCCGGAAAGACCTCCTTTAACTTAGTTAAAGAAACAGCCAATAAGACATTAAAAAAGAACGAGTGTTGTTCTCTCGTTTTTTTCTCTCCTTATTTCCTCTCCTCGCCCCAATTTCTGAATGGATTACTGTTATTGATTTTACTTAAGATTCTTTAGAAATATTGCTATTAATACATAATACCAGGAACTAGCAGGGTTTCCAAAGTTACAGTATTTTTCAGACTGTGGATGCAAAATCTATTTTTTAGTATTCCAGATGTACTTAGCAAAATGATGTTGGTTGTTTTTAATTGGTTAAAAGAGAGAAAAGAGTCCATGTAAAGATAATCAAATTGAAGTAATAATATTTTTTAAAAATCGGAGTAAAGAAAGGACAATTTTATTTAAAGAAAACTAATACAATTACTAAATATATTTAATTACAGCATATGTACTACAAGGAATCTAACTTCCACCATTGATTATCTGAAATGTTCTTAATGGGATTGGTATTTGCATTTTATAGAGGCTAAAACCAGTGTTCTCTGGTGGAGCTGGTTGGGAAGTTATCCTGAAGGTGGCAGGCTACTCCAAGATTTCCATCTTTGAGCCAGGCATGCTCCCTAAATGGTACCTTTTTAGCCCAGGTATTCATTATTTCCACACGTGCCAAGGAACTTTCATCTGCCTCATCATGTCCATGAGCATCAAAAATTATAGAAGCAATTCTACTTGCTGCCTTTTAAATTATTTTGAAAATGGAAAACTCATTTTCATAGAAATTCCACCATCCTGGCAACATGAAAAAGTAATGTTAGAAGTTACAGAAAGTGTAGGTTGCTGTGGGTATTACTGTATGAAAGAATTTCTTGAATTCCTACATTTAGATAGAGTTTGGATTCAACATTTATGGAACATCCAACCTGTGCCAGCTGCTTTACCTGGTCCTGGCCTGGTGCTGCTCTATTCTGCAAAGAACAGAACAGAAGGCAGTGTACTCCACCGGTAATGCACCATCAGCTGTCACCCCTTGGGAATCATTATGGAACTAAAACCTGAACCATAAATGCATAATTTCAGCTCTTCTTGTCAAAACATATAAATTAACAGGAAGTCTGAATTCAGAACTCCTCCTGGGCTTCTGTTAAGAGTTGAAGTCAGGTCCCCAAGGACAGTATAATTAAGATGCTGCTCAGAATTAAACATCTCTTTGAGTGGAGTGTTAGGATGGGTACAGATTGCTGAATACCTTAGGATACAAATAAAATAAACCCAGGGTCTTAACCAACACACTAGAATGTAATTTCTATGAGAAAAGGAATTTTTGTCTGTTTTGTTCAATGCTATTATCCATCACACTGAGCAGTGGCTGGTACCCAATAGGAACTAAACAAATGTCAAGTAAATGTCAGGTGAACCTCAAAACAAGCAGGGCCCCCAAGCTTGACAGGTTCTCTGTCAGAATATCATTCCCTCTGCCAGAAGTGAGTCCTTGTGACTGTCACTCTGTTGAACATACTTCCCTTGTCTTAAAATTGGGATGATAGTAGTAATTATCTAGTAGCTTTCACACAATTAGAAAGATAAAGCATCTACTGTAATGCCTACCTCAGATATGGTATTCAGTATTTACATTGTTTTCTGTTGTCCAGAGGAGCAGAGAGAAGTTTGAAAAAGAACCAAAGATATGTCGACTCCCTGGTGTACAGTTGAATGAGAGGGATAAAATAACTAAATATCTGAAATTAAGTAAGACCCATGTTCTTCAAGAATTTCATTTAAAGTAAGTATTCCATATTCTATTATTATTTGCTAATGTGTATGCTCTGCACATATGGTGGCTTTGCTAGGCTCATTAAGGTTGGAATTTGGGTGGGAATTATTAGCTCAGGGGCACAAAATGCCACCTGCTTTTTCCTGGCATTGGCAGCAGAAATAGTCCCTAGTCAGTCCCCTCTTGCATCCCTCCCTTCTCAGTCTTTCTCTCTCTGCCTAGGTTGCTACCTTTGCACACTCCTTCCCTTGAACATAATTCAACAGCATTCTGTATTGTCCGAAGAATTGCAGTCCCTAAACCCAGGTAACCGGTAACTCAAGGAGCCCAGGACAGTCCCCAGAGATTTCATCAACCAAACCCCAACTACTACTGGACAGAACAGCAGATTTGCAAGGAATGACTCATCCTGGCAGAGAGCCAAGGCTTGGACTCCAGCTCAGGAGCCAGGAATTAGTGAGAGTCCAGCCGAGGTCATTTACAAAGTTCCCAAGCTTGACCAGTTAGCTCCATAGTGGTCAGTGTTGTAGGTTTGTCAAACCTTGAATATTTAGGGGAAAAAGAAAAACAGAGCCCCAAACCAAAACAAAATAGGCTTTGAGCAGATCTAGTATTTGTATGGAGAAACACTGTGCCTCATAGATAAGAATTATCAGCCAGCAATTCATGCCAGATGCCTGCTTTGTGGTTACTGTACTCATGACTTTTGTCATTGTATGAGTTTCCTATTGGTGCTAATAAATTACCACAAAATAGTGCCTTAAAACAGGATAAAGTTAGTATTTCATACTTGTGGAGGTCAAAAGTCCAGATTGGGTTTTAGGAGGCTAAAATCCTGCTATCAACAGGATTGTCTTCCTCCTGGAATCTCTAGGAGAAAATTCTTTGAGTGTTTTGGTTTTGTTTTGTTTTGTTTTTTGGTTTTTAGAGACTTACAGCACTTCTTGGCAGCCAGTAATTGCATAATTTCATTATTATCTCTCCTTTTCTGTGGCTCTTCTGTCTCCCTCTTTCCCTGATAATACTATGGTAATTACATTGGACCTAACATAGGTCCAATTAGATTGGACCCATCTCAAGATCCCTAATTTAATCACATCTGCAAAATATTTTTTGCAGGTTCTGTGGATTAAGAGGGAAACATTTTTAGGGGACCATTATCCTCTCCACCACAGTCATCATCTTTAGAATATTCATATCTACCATTGTAGCTATGATATGTAGTAAAATTCAAAGAAAGAATGATGGAGAGAATGCCTAGTATTCTTCCTTCAACTCCAAGGAGCTTAGCTTCCAATGAAACTACCTAACATAATAGTTGGAAGAATAAAACCATCTTGCTTGGACAGTAGTATTTTTTCAGGCTTTGCCTAAGAGCCATAGTAGCTCACTAGGAAATTGTCACTGCTTCACCAGGTCTGCACACTGCACAAGGAGGCAGTTCTCATGTCCTCAGCCCCCTGTCTTTGGAGCACCTGTATCTGAGAAGCATCAGTGAGCAAGAGTATGAATCTCCCTTGTAGCTGAAGTGGCATGACCTGTTTCCCTAAGTGTGGCATCTTAAATATGTCAGAGTTCTACCACTTTTCTCTTCTTACTCTCCTTCCCTCTCCATTATTTTCCTCTTGGCTTAGAATTTTACAATCACTCATTTCCTTTCTTTGTGTTAAGATTTTTTTCTTATCTGCCTGTATCCTCTTTTAAAAGGCATGTGCTCCTGGAGAAGGCAAGCCATTTGTGGAAGAATTGATCGGTTTTCTGAACTCTTGGACTGGAAGAAGATAGCTGTCTGAGAAGGGGAGGAGGGAGAGGGAAAGTAGAGGCTCCTGGGAAAAACGGGAGATGAGAGAGAAGAGAATAAAGGAACAAGAGCACAATGTCTACAGCCCTTAACATGGCTGAAGAGGCTCCTCACCCAGCTTCTCTCCCTGCAGCTCCTTGTACAAATTATTTAGAACTGAACATCACTGAAAGAAATCATTAAAACTATGGAATACAGTCAAGCAGTATTGGAAGAAAATGTATGTGCATTTCTATTAAATACATTTGTTAGAACACTAGAAAGATTGAAGGTAAATGAATTTGAATTGAGCATTTAAGTCAAAATACAAGAAGAGGAATATCAACATAAATCTAAAAACATTTTTTAAGGTCTGAAGATAACTCAAATTAATTACATAGGAAAAAAACCTAGTTAGTTCTTCAAAAATACAAAATACAGTTCCAAGTAAAAATAAAGGCATAAATAAAGCCCCTTAGAATATTTTTGGAAAGAATATGTTCATAAAAATAGAGTATTTTTAATTTAAAGAAAATGATATATACACATATATATACAACTTTAATGTATATATCTCTGCTTGAGTAACTTATCAGTATTCAAATATGAAAATATGGATAGAATGGAATAGAATAGAATAGGGCATAGATACAAACAGAATACAATATAGAATAGAATATGGTCACTCATGATTACTTTGTTAGGTAAACTCCATCTTAGGAAACAGGAGTGAGAGATTCTCCTGTTCGTTTTGAAGCAAGAGCCTGTAAAAAGGCCACATACAAGGAACTTCAGGGGCTTTTAGGACATGAGAGCAACTCCCAGCTGACACCCAGAAAGAAACAGGTATCTCAATCCCACAACCATGGAACTGAATTTTGCAACAACCATGTGAGCCTGGAAAAGGACTCTGAGTTGCAGAAATGAACACAGCTCATTCAGTGCTGTGTGATCATTCCTTTTGATTCACAAAACGTATTTGGTTCCATTCAACACCCATTGCTAATAATACATTTAACTAGTTTAAGAATAGATGGAAACTTTCTTTACTTGATAAAGAGTACATATGAAAAAATTACAGCAAATATTGTATTAAATGTTGAAATGTTAGAAGCAAGCCTAGTAAAGTCAGTGCCCCTCACTATTGGCTCTCTTCAACCTTTTGCTGAAGGTCCTAACTAATAAAGAACAAGATAGGGAAGTCAGAATTTGTTCTTTTGCAAAATCAGTATGTCTGTCTTCCTAGAAAATTTGAAGAAATCTTTCATGAAACTATTAGATCTTATAAAAGAATTCAATAAGCCAGCCATCCTACACATCAGTTAGAAAACATGATGGCCAAAAAAATTCCACTGATGATGGCCACAAAAACTATTATGCATATAGGAATAAGCTTTCAAAAATGTACAAAATCCAAATCAAGTAAACAACAAAATGTATACAAATACAAAAAGCAACACAGGGCTAGATACAACAGGCTCCTTGATGCAAAGTATCAAGAGTGCAAAAATACCAATTCTTCCACAGATTAATCCACAAATGTTTTTGATATGCTTTCAAATGAAATTGTAAAGTAAAAAGTGACAACTAATACTAAAGTTCATCTGGAAGAGAAAATGAAAAAATAGGCAACTAATTTTTGAAAAACAAGGGAGGACTTATCCTATAAGACAGTGGTTCCCAACCTTTTTCCACTTGTGTACCCCCTTTAAACCCATTTCTATAAATTGTACCCCTTGCTGTTAAAGCAGCTGTTTTTAAATATACTTTTGTTCAGTGCCTATCTTAATGTAAAATAGTGGAAATGAGGTAATAAGTTAAGAAAAATTACTATACTAAATATACAAACCACAGATTTAATTTTACAATATTCCTAACAGTTAAATATTGATAATGATCAACTATTTAAACATTAAGTAAAAAAACTACTTGAATCATGATTAAAGACAACACACTTACTTTTACTCAGTCAATAACTAAACTGATCAAACAGTCTGGCTACGGATGTATTTATATGTTTGGGGAAGTTCTAGAAACATTGCAAATGGATTGTTCTGAAACTGTGCGTGATGACTGGTAGAAGAGCAGTTTGAGGGAAGGGTTCATACCCATGCCCGCACCAATCATCATTCACTAATTGTGATCTAATTGTGAAGTGTCTCCATTAATGGTGATTGAAACTCAACACTTATTGTTCCATAACTAATGCTTTGAATTTTTTTACTTTACTTGTTGTTTCGCCATTACTGATTATCTTTTGCCTACCCCTGAATGGCCCAGCATGTACACCAGGGGTACGTGAACCTCTGCCTGGGAACTGATGCTAAAAGGTATTAGAAGACAACATAATAAGAGACAAAATGGTGTAGTGGTTAAGGTCGTGGACTGTGGAGTCAGACCTCCTGGGTTTGAGTCCTGCTGCATCACTAGAAACCTTATCATGTGATATTAATACAGAAATAGTTGAATAAATCAGTGACTATAGTAGTGACAAGACAGATCTAATTCTGTATAGAGTGACATTTAAAATCACCCTGTAAGGATCTGACTCCCGCACACCTCGGACAGATAGCCAGACTTTAAACCACGCTTATTTACCCATCCGTTTACCCTTGCCCTTCCTTCCAGTGTGTCACTTGCTTCCTTGTCTCCTTTCTTCTCTCCCGCTTTCCCTGTCATAGGCTTTCATAATTTATCTGCCTCTCCATAGCCCCACTTTCTTGCTTTTTATAGAAGTAAGGAACGTTTCATTATGATTTTGTTTTGGTTTGATTCCGATGCGGTAACTTCATTTTCTGTCCGCAGCAATTTAATCAATACAGTGACTGTCCATCTTGGCCCCAGCTACAGAAGACACCCCAACAATTTGGCAAGGAAAAAAGTGAAAAGTCATAAAGAAAAAGCAAATACTCAAGAACTAATGTTCATTTCAAAACTTATGAAAACAGGGAATGGGAGACAGAGAATTCCAGACAGACTCCAGAATAACTGTGAAAAGCAAATTGTAGGAGTTCCCTGGTGGTATAGTGGCTTAAGGCTTCGGCGCTGGCGCTGTCAGTGCTGCGGCCTGGGTTCGATTCCCAGTCAGGGAACTACCCACATACCAAAAAGCAAAAAAAAAAAGCAAATTGTAACTAGAGCAATTAACTTTGCCGGTGAATCCAACGCAGTCACTGCAGAGCTAGAGTCTATGTTGGTTCTGTCTGTCTGTCTGTCTGCCTTTCTGTCCCTCTTCAGGTCTGGTCCTATCTTTCCCTGATAGCCATAGTACAACATAGTGATTACAAACAGGCTTAGCACCAGACAGACCTGCACTGAATCTTAGTTCTGTCTTCCTGTACTGCAATGTTACCACATGGAATTTTTAACAGAAAGAAGATAACTAGAAACAAAAACAAAAGAGGGTAGGTGTAAGTATCATGAAGTTACACAAAGATTTTGCCAGCAAAAGGGGAATGTCATGACTCATACTAATATAAAAACATGTGTCAGTGATTTTTGCTTAACTCATAAATGAGGGGACCAGTAAGATTTATAACTAGTTAAAAGAATTTTTTTTTTAAAAATGCCATCGGGAATTTGAGAAAGAGAGGGAGAGAGAGAGAGTTAAATGGTGAAATACAGAGTTTAGTCATTCTCAATGTGTGGAAGTCTCTTGAATGAGAGAGAGTCATAGGCCTGTTTCAGAAAAATGATTGACATTTACATAAACGATGGTTTGGAAGAGAAAAACCAGGTAAAATGCTGTTACTATTGTCCATGTTGGAGGTAAGTTGTTGTTTGTTTGTTTGTTTTGTCCAGTTTTCTTACAGATATCTATTTAATAAGAGATTTTTGGAGAGACACTGTTCAGACGTATCTTCCATTTAAGCTGCATGAATGAACAGCAACCTAGACAGTGAGATTTAGGATTCAGAGGCTTGGAGCATGAAATGTTTTAATATTCTCATGTCACTCTCAGTGTAGTTCATTTTTTCTAGAGCTTTGGATTGAATAGAAGGTCAGAATGTTCTGGCAATCCTATGGACTTGCAGGTTCTTAACCCATGGCCACAGGGTCAGTAGCACTTACACTCAGAGAAAGCTAAAAATATCAGTTTTGTCTGCAGCTCTCAGCAATGTGATTTACTAAACCAGTATACAAGGTTTCTGATTTTGTCAAAAAAAATAAATAATTCATGTACCTAGCTAGCTCATTTTGATAAGGAGTTTGAATATTTTTTCTGTAAGAAATTGTAAATGTTTACACCAGTGGGAGAGAATCTTACTACTAGCAGTGTAGCTTTGTTAAAAAAAAAAAAAAAACAAAACTAGTGGTAGCCCTTTTAAAAATAATGTGTGATTATGAAAATTTTGAACATATTTAAATGGACAGAGTCTAGTATGATGGATCACCATATACCCATCACCCAGTATCAATAATTATCAATTCATGGCCAATCTGATTTTTCTATATACTGTATCTTCTCATTTTCTCATCTCCCCCAGTTATTTTGAAGCAAATCCTATACATCTTATCATTCTAAGGGCATCTCACCAAAGACAGGACTGCTCTTTTAATGTATAACCATAAAATAATGGTAGCTTTTTAAAAAGAGCTATGAATGAGAAAAAGGTACATACTTTTGGATGGGTTTTACATTCAGTAATTTGTTATTACTTGCTTTCAATGAACTTGAGTGATATTCATAATGTGGCTGTTAAACATTTCATGCACAAGAAGCTTTTGAATGGTGTCTCACCCTCTCTGCATACTTCACTGCCCACAGGCTTCCATTTCACTGGCTTTTCTCCCTCTAAAGAACTGGAGAGCCTACTATTCATCAGGAAAGGGAATCTATAATCTCAGGATGTCAAAACTGAACCCACCCGCTCATTTCTGAATCAATCCCTGCTACAAGGCCATGTTTGCTTTTAACTGGTCGATTGAGTCAGATGACAAGTGAAATATGATTCATGTGAATAACAGCCTCCCATCCCTGTACACATGCCAGCCCCCCACTTCCCCTCCCCCAAATCAGGGTTCTGGTTAGTGCCCAGGATGTACATCTGATAGCTCTACTCTGCTTGTCAGTGACTAATTTTTCACCTTCCAGCTCACACTCCAATAGAACAAACTGAGATTTGTATACTTGTGAATAGTAGATCGTGCAGCAAAATTCCTAAGCTTGATACACAGGACAATTAAGATCTAGAGATGTGGGAGGCTGAATAATGGCCCCAAAGACACCCTGGTCTGTGAAAGTATCTAATATGGCGAAAGAGATTCTGCAGGTGTGAATAAGTTAAGGCTCTTGAGATGAGATTATCCTGGAGGACCCTACATGCAGTCACAAGGGAGGCAGAGGAATATTTGACAGAAAAAGATGACGTGTTCACTGAAGCAAAATGTTACTTTGCTGACTTTGAAGATGGAGGAAGAGGCCATGAGTCAAGGAATGCTGGACAGTCAAGGAAACAGATTCTCCCCTAGAGACTCTAGAGCGAACATGGCCCTGAAGACATCTTCATTTTGGCCTGTTTACACTCATTTCAAACTTCTGACTTCCACAACTGTAAAATATAGATGTGTGTGGTTTTAAGCCACCAAGTTGTTGTAATTTTGCACAACCATAGGAAACCTACTGTCTTGCCCAAGATAACATGGCCAAGATGAGATATAGCTGCACTAGATCCCAAGTCTTTTGATTCCTGTTTTAAGAAAAAAAAAGGATCTAAACCCTGCTGTTCTAATGCACAAATATGTATAAAATTGGTATATGGCAATAAGTGCTTTATAGATAAATCAAATACCCTTGTCTTGATTTTGGTTCTGGCCTGTGCTTTACAAACCAGCTTATTCCACAGTTTTAAAAAGAGCAAATCTATTACTACCCTGCTCACCTTGTTCTGGGTCACTCTTTAGCTAAGGCAGTCCCCTCCCTTGGCTACATAATGAACAAACTGAGAAGAAAGCAAATCAGGAGAGAGGGGCTGACTAACTCCAGATCCTACAAATGGTCCTGGGCAGGTGCATAACCAGAATCTAAGTATACTGATTCCCCATTCGGTGTCCTTTCATACTGCATGGAATTATTTTCAGTCCAGCAGCTGAGTGCTAACCAGGAAAGGAAAGTAGATCGAGTCACTGCTGGGGTTGTATAATTATTAAGAAGATGGATGGTAGTTTTGAAGAGAAAGAGCTAGAGGACTCTGCACTTTGCACTTTCCTGTCTCTGTGGCAGGTGGGAAAGGAGAAGTGGCAGGAGGCTGGAGGTATGTGTCAGGAGTTCACAGATGAGGCACACACAGCCAGTTTTGGAGGGGAGCCAGGTTACCGGTTACTGCCACTCTACTATGAGGTGGCACTTTCCCTAAACCCAGTGACAAAAGCTCTCACTTTGGGAGTGAAGAGCTGCACCAGGTTTCTGTATCTACAGCAGACTTCACTACGCACAACACCTTCCTTCCATAGTCTCTCCCTCCTTCGGAACCAGAGAGTGGCCTCTGAAGAGTCACTTAGGACCTTCCTGTTTTTAATATCTCTGGTCCAAGGAGGAGAGAAAGAGAAACTTTCCAACAGAAGATAATTCAAAAAATAGACAAGATTTTCCCCTTTCCTTGGCTAAGTCAGAGAGGTTTCTCAAAGGACAATCAATACTCAAGGTGTGTTTATATGATACAGTGAAGACTGGCTACCCTTGTTTATGAGAGAAAATGTGAGCAGTGCCTACACCATTGTGTGGGAGCATGCTGACCTCTGTTGTTTATTGTCTTTACTTTTGCACTGGCTTTCTCAACTACTATTGTAGGACCCCTGGGGCAGTAGCAGGATCAGTCCCCTCTGTATATCCACAGTGTTTTCTATGGTGATTTGCAAATAGTACCTATGTAGTAAATGTTTGTTACTGATAATAAAATGTAAGTTTACAATTTTGTTTATTTAAAAAAATCACTTGGATCTTAGTAGAAGTCAATGATTTATTCCTCAGTCATGGCTGCATTTCCACACGTAATCCCTTAAGCCTTTTAGGTAAATCCTTAGTATTAATAGAAATATGATGTTAATCTGGATTATCATGAAGCAATTAGATTTGGCACACAGTTTCTTGAAAAAATTAGAAAGAAATAAAGCTAGAAGAGACTCAAGCTTGGACTCTCAAGCAGATGGTGTCCTGGATAAATCATTGCTTATTTTATTTAAAGTTCTATTAATATTTCCTAAAATTTTAGTTATTTCGTAATCAGAGTTTACAGAGGGGCAGGTGAGACCACCCACACTGCACTCACAGATGACCTCAGTCAAAGCTTCCTCCACACCACTGTTGCTCCCGTATCCTGAGAGATGAGACTACTATTTCCAACACTTTCCAACAATATTATATCAACATTAGTGAAGACTGTAGTGTACAAATGGCTGGCCCCAGGTTTTCTTTTATTCTGAAAATTTTTGCAGTGCTGTGATATAAAATCTGATTCCATTGCCTTCCCCTGACCGCAAAAATGTATCTTCATAAGGAGAGTTTTTGTGTGTGAAAGCAGATTCCCATCAGGCAGAAACACCATTAAGGAAGAAGTTTGAAATGGGACAGTACCATTGTTTTCTATCGCATGTAAAACAGTACATCTGGTCGGCCAACCTTCACTGAAGGTATTTCTCAATATTCCTCTGCTGAAGTGTATAATTCCATCACAATGGTGCCTAAAGCTGTTTTGCATTTCACTGCTTCTGAATTCATATCCATGCATCATCCAAAACATTCCCTGAGTGCTTTTCTAATGCCTGTGCTGGGCCTAATAGATGATACAAACAGGTAAGACCAAAAAAGTAAGTGAAACAATAGCTATGCTATTGAAGAATTCACCAACTACTGGATGACACTATGTACAAAAACTTGAGTAAAATACAACAATGGAGGATAAGGAAACATGCCAGGTACTCTGGGATCTCAGTGGAAGGAGTGGCCTAGCCTGTCTATGATTCTTTCCTCCACTCCGAAGACTCTGCACCCTAAAGGAAAGGGCCCTGAGGTTGGGAGCTGGAAACCTGGGTTCTGTTCCCAAATTGGAAATGCAATTTTTGGTGGATTAGGTGAATTTCTGAGTCAAAAATGGAATGGATAATACTCATAGAATTGTGAGTAGTAAGAGTGAGTATTAATACTGCTCTATAATCTTACAAGTACTATGTAAATATGGCACCACGTTTACTTATGAAAGAGAGCAAAACATGCCACCCAAAATAGGCCACTACGTTTGGGACCAGGTATTCCTTGTTGTGTGAGGTTGTCCTCCATACTCATATTACAGAATGTTCTAGCTGCATCCCTGGATTTACCTTCTAGATGCTAATAGCATCCTCCCCTCTAGTCATGAAAAACAACCATATTTCTAGACATTATCTCCCCTGGGAGACAAGACTGCCTTTGTCTAAGAACTGTCCATTTGGAAGAAAGAAGTTTGTTTATTTGTTTATTGAAAAGGTAAGTAAAAAAGGAAAAGAACCGATGTCCACCCCTGTAAGCCACACTTATACAACAGAGACTCTGTCTCCTATGCTACCAAGGATGTGGTGGGTGAGTCATCAGAGCTCCTTGGTAAAGCATCTTTGAGACAACTTGAAGTGGGTGAAGCTGGAGAAATATTTTTGTTATTTTTGACAGTTATGACCTATTTTACCTTTAGGTGAAACTTAACATTAGTTAAGTTTGAGTGAAAAGATGATTTTGATGAATGAACTTAACAGTTTTATTTTCTTAATGACGTGGTTAAATTCATACATTCCTGCCATGGAATTTTAGAAGCATCAGGTACATTAATTACATTATACTGCTGTAAAATATTGATGAACTTTCTGTGAAATTGATCCTACACAAAAAAAGTTCTAAGTTTAGAAACTAAGATTTTGATGTATAAAGTGTTAAATTCCATGATAGACGGCCTAAACATAAGAAAGAAAATTTTTTAAACAAGTTCCTTGAGATGTCATCTTTACGTTTAGTGGGTTACTATCACTTTTTATGAGAGTTTTAATCGTTGCAAAGGCCTTTCGTTGATTTGTTATAATTTTGATTCCACCTGAAATGTGTTTTGAAGCAGTAATAGAGCAGGAGAGGAGATAATAAAAGGAAATAGTAATAAAATTCTTCAGTAAAGTCTCCCTCTAAAAGGTGATGAACAGCTACTGTTTTTGTCTGTGCACCATCCTTCGTCTCTTACTGAGGTGAGAGAACTTCACTACTCTGTATGCTTCCGTTGTCCCCCGACACCCAGCAGAGTGAACGGCTCAGGACTCGGTCTGGGCCAACTAGACTCTCCTAGGAATTTGAATCTTGGATGGAGTGATATTATTTGGCTTCTGAGCCCTTCGTAAAGCTTGACTCTTCAGGTCCCCCCAACCCCCAGGTCCTCCAATTCTCTGAGCCACCAGTATCCTTTCAATAAAATACATTCTTGCTGAAGTGATCCAGAATCAATTTCTGCCACTTAAAACAGGAGCCAGGGAACTATGACTGATGTAGGAGACTGACCAAAATACTGTGACTAGTTTGTTACTGTGGCTAAAGAGATGGGGAGTGTCAGGAAAGAGACATGAAAGGTAGGAATCTTGAGTCTATGTTGGCCATGTGTTGGAAGTATGGGATCCATTTACGTGTGTTTTCATTTGTTTGATTTTTCATCTTCCACCACACCATGCTTACAGGCAGGTACAGTTATGTCATTGCCAATGTGGCGTGATAAATTTCAGGACTCACAAAATGTTTAAGTAATAATAATTTTTTTCTGATTATGAGGCCTACTATTTTCCAGTAATGTGGTTAAAGGTATTATAATACCCATTTTATAGGTCAATTCTAAAAAGTGATCCTTTTTATTTAAAATGCATTTTAATATTATAAATTTTATTCATGTTCATCATAAACATCACAAACTATACAGAGTGTATAAAATGAAAAATGAAAGATCCATATCACCCTCTTTCTGACAGAGAATAAAACATTTTATCTAGGCTATTTCTAGATATAATTGATATGCTTTTCGTTCCTGGTGTTTCCTAATACTGGGGCCTATTCACCATTCAACCAACTAGGCACTTTATAAAACATTAGATGATAGCTTAGCAAACAAACAAACAGATCATATTTGCTTCTTGATTGATGAGTTTCAAAAGGCTCGGCCTCAGAGGCAAAGCAGGGTCTTGTATGCCCAGAAAGTTTATGCGAAGGACATGATGAGGAATGGGTCTTCCTATCTGGGGAGGCAGACTAGGCTTCCCTAGGTTGGGGTGATGGGAAGATATGGAGACCTGACAAGGGGGCATGGCCCTCAAGGCCAGGACAAGGGGCCTGAACAGGAGCAGAACTGGCATTCAAAGATACCACACTGTCTGTCTGTCACCCAGTCTTCATTCAGCTGAGCCCTATTCCACTGTCACCTGTGCTAGAGAGTGTGTTGGTTTTTGTTTCCATTATGTCACACCACCTTCTCACATCTAGCAAAAGAGGGTCCCTTCTGTGCCTTGAGAGGGGCCCATCTTGCCCCTGTTGATGGCCTAGAATATGTGCCAGCCCCTGGATCAGAGAGTCTGTGATAGAGGTGTGACAGGGAAGGCCCTGCATCTGCATGTACGTGGGACTGAATGAAGCCAGCTTGAGATTCACGTCTTTGCTTCTGAGCCAGTAAAATGGAAAAACACGCTATTACACACATACATCTCCTTCCTCCCCTCCCACCCTTCCTCTACTTTACATGAACTACATTATATTATACATATTGATCTTCAACCTGCATTTTTCACTTTGTGGTATATCTTTGACATCAGTGTGAAAAGATCTACTTTATTTTTTAAATGGCCTAATAATTTGATGGGTCCTCAAATGATGGCCTCCAGTTCTTCAGATGTCTGCCTCCACCCCTTATCCCCTCTCTCTCTTTTGTTTGGGTATCACTAAGCTGTTATGAATACCCTTTTACATAAATTTTTGCACTTTTGTTTGAGGCAACCCTAAGGTACATTCTTAAACATAGAATTCCTGTGCTGAAGGTATATGCATTTAAACAAAAACAAATGTAAATATTGACAAATTGTTATCCAAAATGTTTGTATCCCCTTGAATCTCCTAAGTTCTTATTTATCCATATTCTCGCTAATACTAGGTATTATAGTCTTTGCCAATCTGATACATAAAAATATATAATTTATTTTTAAATTTGCCTTACCTTAATGATTAAGAATCCATTTTGTATTTTTTGTTTGTACCTGTGTCATAATACAATGGAAATATTCTGCCTTGAGGATAGGGACTATTTTCAATTCAATACAGTATATACTTACTAAGCATTCATTCTGTGTCTAGTAGATTAGATTGAACAAGACTGACAACAACATAAACAACCTTGTTTGGTACCAGAAAATGTAGAATATATAAACATCAAAAATGTTAACAGTAAAAGATTTTCCTATGGCATAACTATTTTTAAGTGGTACCTCTTGATGAATAGAATGAATTAGCTACAAAATGTACCCACAAAGTATTTGAATAAACTGATGTGTTAGCTAGAGTTATTTTGTATTTTCCACTTGAAAACCGGAGAATAGCAACCAAAGTTCAATTTTGGTTCTGGCACAATAATGATCTGTTCTTTTGGGAAGTATAGTAATTAGAAATCTGGCTCAGTGTTTCTCAATGTCACTACTGATTTGCGAGAGAAAACCGTGACACTGGCATTAAGAATGACACTTATCTCCTCATTTGCTATGGGGCAATGGGACAAGGCAGCTATGACAGGTGTTTGTTCTGGAGTTAAAAGAGCTGTGATACAGCTTTCTTTTATGATGTAGTGTTAGGTAGGCTGACCAGAAAACAACAGTATTGTCTTGTTTCAAATGGTCCCTATGGTCAGCCTACTGACCCCCTGAATTTAGCCCAGTGAGGTCAGGCTGACCATATATACCGTTTGAAATGGGACAGTACTGTTGTTTTCTGTCCTGTTTAAAATGATATGTCTGGTCAGCCTAGTTTTAGGTTAAAGACTAATCCGTTTAGGGACAATTCCAATGCTATCTGCTTGTCATGGGGGAAAAATGCTACGAAACTAGCATGTTCCAAAATGCTTCTCTAAGTGTGTTAAGAGGTAAGCTGGAAAAAAAAGTGTTCCATATTCCACCAAACTCCAGGATAGCGGTTTCTTTACTGCAAGATCTCAGGGTCTTTAATATAACGTGACTGGGAGCCAATGTTCAGTTTTTCCACAACTCCTTTGACCCCAGTACCCAGTGTCCTATGCTGAGTGTATGTTGTTTTCCAGCCAACCAGGGTCTACTTTTCTTTCTTAAATCTGGTGGGGCTATGATCAGGGGTCCCACTCTATTCCATCTAAGGGACAGGGCAACACTCCAACTAGGAAAACTGAAAACTAGAATCTGAATTGGGAGTATCAAAGATCAACAGATTGGGGTCCACCTATTTTAGCATGACCCTCCTGTCCCTGCTGCTGTGCTATCTGGAGTTGCTCTAACGCCGGCCGGAGACCTAGCCTGGTTATCCAAGCAGGCTGTCCCTCAATTCTCAGAGCTCCTGTTATTCCTCCATCAAATGCTTTTTGCTTAAATTAGGGGGAATAGTTCTTTTTCTTTCTTAGCTTCTCTCTCATAATATCACTAGATTGAAACAGGGACAATGTCTATTTATTGATAACTAAAAACCCTGTATCAATAACAGTGCCTAACACAGTCCAATCTTTTGCTTCCCTGGGCCACACTGGAAGAAGAGGAATTGTCTTGGGCCATACATAAAATACACTGACGCTAACGATAGCTGATGAGCTAAAAATAAATAAATAAATAAAATCGCAAAAAAACCCCCCAACAACTCAGGTTTTAAGAAAATTTACCCATTTGTGTGGGCCACATTCAAAGCTGTCCTGGGCCTCAATTGGCCTGCCACAAGTTGGACAAGCTTGGAATAACACATTCTAAGAGCTCAGAAGTTTTTTGCTGGACAAATGACTAGTATTTCAAAGCATACCTTTTGAGGAGCATTATTTTAAGCTATTTGCTTAATGAAGAGAAAGACCATATATAATGGTACCCAAGAAACAAATAGCACCTAAAATCTACTTGCTCCTCTAGTAACAGAGTGTACCAGAAAACACACTTGTGTTGAATTTTGATGGCTCTCTAACAAACTATGGCATCCCTTATTTTAGAGAAATAAAAGTTTTTTAAAATATTTATATATACTTTCATCTTAAAGAATCATTTAAGAAAAAATTGCCCTCTCTGAACTCGACATTTCAGTAGGCATTTCATATACATTTTCTTATTTAATCCTCAATGTCTATGTGCCAGTCACCAATATTTATCAAGCCCCTAATATGGGACAGACATTGGGTTAACACATAAGAACACAGTGATGAACAAGGCAAACCCAGTTTGGGCAGTAAGAGACCATTCCATAATCACACAGATGGTGAGGTGGTGGCATAAAGATTATTTTTCTGGGTAGTTATGTCTTTGCTCTTTAATTAATTTTGCTCTTTAATTGTATTTAATAATAAGTAGCTCCTATTTATTCAAAACAAACAGATAATTCAATCAATATAGATGGGTTTTAGATAAGTACAGTCACCTTAATGACAAAAAGTTTATGAATCTTAAAGGAGTGTTTTATTGACACCAGTCATTTTCAATATTTTTGGTTCAAACATGCTTTGACATTTGGTCTTCTGGTATAACACAACACCAAATGAAAAACATCAAGTTGCTTATGAAAAGTTCTAGGGAATGATAATTGCATGTAATGTTTGCAGTCACCTGGTTGTCATTCTTCCCCCTGCTTCTATCTTGGGAGTCCAGGGCTGCCAGATAAAGTAGGTCCCCAGCGTCCTAAAGTCCAAATATCAAGTCATATGAACGAATCCCTAGAAACCAGATAGGCCCCAAGGGTTGAGAGTGGGAGCTGCAACCAGCACCAGAAAACCTATGGGTCTGAAAGTGAAAAAATGGCTGAACCATGATGTGAGACTAATGAGAATATTGATGATATCTCAAAATAGATCAGGGCACTGTTCTTAGCCCAAATGTGGTAGAACACCAACCTGCAAGAAATGGGACTTAACATTCTGTGAAATTCCATCTTTGTAGTAGTTCCCACCCTGAACTTCTGGAAAAAAATATATAGTTTACATCTAGAACATCATCTACGTGGTGGCTTAACTCCAAGTTAGACCAAGGTTTTCAATTCAGAAGTGGAATATGGTATGTGCTATTACCTATTAAATTAACCCACTTTGCTTAAGTCTGGGTTTCTGAGCATGTTTTATACAGGAATGGTATCAAAGACCTATAGTGGCACAAGAGTAAAACGGTGGTGGTCTGGGGTTGGTGTCTGCATTTTTAATGCTGAATTAGCTGTAACCATGTACCCTTTCTCATCCCTAAAGTTCAGGGCTTTCACCCATCCTTAGGGATCCACTGCCATTTCTTAGTTACGGTGGGTGCTGTTCTCCACAGCACCATAAAGACCATTGTCCTAGGAAGGGCCACTATTTAGGTTCTGCAAAGGGGTCGCTAGGAATAGGGGCATTTTGAACTTTTGAACTTTACAAGTAAGTGGGGTCAGGAGAGGCACACAGAATGCCAAGTGCTCCCAGGCGCGTCTAGTAGGGCTCACGGAGTCGCACGTTGCTCGCCAGCCTTGGAGGGGAGTCTGGGAGCAAGCCATCTGGTTTTCTGGGTCTCGGTCGTCGCCAGAAGGGCGATAGCTGAGGCTGCAGGCTGTGCATGCAGCCTCAGCGACCGCCACCGCAGGTGCCACATAGCCAAAACCCAGGGACTCGCAGGAGGGGGACTTCCGGGGAGAGCGGGCGCGCGCGCCAGTGCCGACGGCAGCGGGGTTGGGGGTGCGCGGCGTGCGCGCCTCTCCAGAGGCGGGGTGGAGGAGGGGAGCCCGCGCGCGGGCTCGCCGGAGGCGGCAAGGGGCGGAGCCGCCCGACGCAGCCTCCTAGGGCACCGCGAGCCGGACGCGCTACCTGTGGTGCTGGCAGCTGCTGTTTCTCTACTGGGAAACACACTTTCCCCGCGGGAGAGTCCGGGATCGCGCAGACACGCGCACACGCGCGCGCGCGCTCCCACTGACACACGCTCTCTCGCTCTCGCTCTCTCTCTCACACACACGCACACACGCGCACACACACACCGCCAGCGCGCTCGTTCTTCACAACTGCATCCCCAAACCCGCAGAGCGGAGCTACTGCGGTTTCTCTTAACCTCAGCACCGTGGGGCGAAGCAGAGCCGTTGTGCATCAGGAAGAGCCCAGTGCCTGTGCCGCCGCCTCCGGTATATAACCCAGTAGAACGCTCACCCCACTGGGTAAGTCGGTCTCTCTCCCTGCAACCTGTTCGGATTTGGTGCCTGCAGACCGGAGGGAAAAGGTGGAAGGTTGCCAGTGCGCCAGTGGGGGCGAGGGCAGAGTTGATTGAAATTTCAGGGGCTTGCAGCCCATGCAGCCTCTACCAGCGAGTACTTACTCCCGGTGACTTGTTCTACCAACCCTGGAGTTGCTCCCCCCTCTCCCCTTCCCCCAGCCCAAGATATGCTGTGTTTCTTGGTTGCCAAGGAGACTTGCTTAAACATCAGCCTTGGGACATCTATTGAAAGAACTGGTTTCTTCTATGGTGCTGTTATTTATTTTGATTTAAAAAAAATTTCACCGAGGACCATGTGGTAATTTGGCATTCGTTAGTGTACTTAGGCGACGATTTCATTCAACTTCAAGAAAAGCGGTAATTGCACTATAGTTATGCTTTAAAAAAGATTCGTGAGAAGAATTTTTTCAACCAATGTGTCTTGAATCCTAAATTAATCCCATTTTGGTGATCTTGTAAATAAAACTGATTCAAATGAGAATCCCTTCTTCCTCTCTACATTGTATTTTGCATTTTACTTAGATGTGATTATCTTAACATAGAAAGCAAAAGATGAAATGATTGTGGTTGCCCATACAAGGATAATCTTCTGTTATAAATTGACCAGAACAGGAATACATAGTGAAGTTCCTAATGTAAGGAGATAGCATTCATAATATACATCTTTGCTAACATTCCAAATCCACCACATTATTATTTTAGTGCAGTTTTCTGCACCTCTGCCCATTTCTGAGATTATGTTTTCAAGTTTCTTATTGATGTTTTTTGACATATATCATATGTAGATAGATATAGATATGTGTGCTATAGCTTAATACTCCAGATTCCATGTTTTTGGAACTCATATTAAAAAGTAGAGAGGAAGGAGGCACAGAGAAAGTTGTATAGATCTTGTTGGTTATTTTCTGGTGGATTGGATCCTTTACTGGAGCACTGAGAGAGGCCCAAGGAGGTCAGTGCAATATCTTGCAGGAACCCCTAATAACTGGGCTGTCAGTTTTACTTTGAGGCCTCAGGTGCCTAGTGAATAAACTGATAACACAGCACTTGAAGGGGTCAGCAATCTGGTCATTTACACTTTGCACTAATTTTATACCTACCTCATCAACAGAAATGACCTAGTAAAGATCGACTGGCATTCAACAGTTCATTTTGTTTTCCTTTGGTATTTGGTCATCTTTTATTCCTTTTATTAAATGACATAAGAACATACATCAAATTCCTTTCATTTAGACTTTAAACTATGTCAATACAGATTGTAATAATATTTGGATGAAGGATGCCAGTAATAACTGAGGTAGGTAGAGGGGATTTATGCAAGAAAGGGGGTTGGGAAATAAAGATAACAAGCATTTTACATTACTGTTTACAAAGTACTTTTTGAACACTTCCTCTTTAATCCCCATAACAACCTTGTGAGGTCAAGAAATTATCTTCCTTCTAAAACTGAGGAAACTGGAACTCAGAGAGATTGCTAAAGGTAACAGAATTAGTGAATGGGGAAGCCTTTTTGGATCCAGGCTTTTTGCCTTTAAAAATATTCTGTTTCTGCCCTTGCTGTGTGTGCAAGGGTCTGACAGGTGAGATGAAGGAGTAGAGCATCCCAGTAGGAGAGGGGGGAGTGTGGATTTTGGCTTGTAGAAAGCACAAGCTAGTATAAAGGGGACAGTTCCTACTCGACTGTCGCTCATTGTTGCCACCCCAGTTCTAAAAATTCTAGTTTTTCAAGGAAAACAGAGATTTCCAGATTTTTTTTATGGGAAGTGTCCTTAATTTTAAAAAAATGTAAGGAACACATTAAAAATGTATCTGGGCCACATGTGGCCTGTGACCTACCACTTTGCTATCTGTAACTACTGAGGTCTCATTCAGTTCTGGTATTTTCTCTAATAAAATATTGATGTGAACAAATGCATTTATCATTATAAGGGTGATTAGGAATTTTCTGATTTTGAGATTAAAATCTCTGAAAAATGCTCCATGTCTTTTCTTCAATAAACAGATCTAAGTTTGTTTTTGACTGTTCCTAGGTCTCTCTCTTACACGTCAGAGAATAAAAAAGCATGAAATGCTCCAAAATAGGAATTTTTTAATCTAGTGAAACAAAAGCATTTATAGTTTAAAACTTCTTGTGTTCCTGACTTAATTTTTGTTCTGGGCATATATTAGCTAGGATAGTAAAGTCCGTCAAAGAAAGAGGTGGAATAAAAAGGAGCATCTTGAACTTTCAATGAATACTTTCTATTAAGGCTTTAGGTAGTTCAAAGCTATCACACAATACTTTGAGATTCCAAAGAAACAAAAACATAAATGGGAACTCAAAGGGACATTCAACTCCAGGACCCTGGCAGAGAAAATGCTGTTTACTCCTTAAATAATCTTATAATGAAGTGAATACCTTTGAGACCCTTTCTCATATGTCTGCTAAAGCTTACAGATGTCTGTGGATTTCTCTAAAGCAAACCTATTGGTCAGAAAGGAATGTTATTTTATTTATGTTGTTTCTTTTGTGGATCTGAAGAGGTGTTAAAAAAAAAAAACAACAAGATTTGGACGGTGACTTCTAATAGTTGTCTTATTCTAACATCACCCAGTAGAAGGATGCATTGATAATAAATCACTGCATTTCAGTTATCAATTCATGAAAATGTATTGCACTCCTGGCAAACTCCCACTTTTTCAGCCCCTTCTACATGCAAGCTACTTTCCATGTTGTCTTTACAACATTCCCATAAGTAGGCATCCAAGACTTTGTGAAGTTAAACTGGGATCAGTGAAAGAAAACTTGAAACCGCAGCAGCCCCTCTGACTGCACACCCATCCTTCTCTGCTGAGTGCCTAATGGAGGTTATAGACATATACGTAATTGTGATTTCCAGGCCATTGTGGGTTAAATGATATAATACAGATACATGATTTTATAGAAGCACAGATACAGGAAAATAATTTAAAATATTGGGATTGTGGAGATGAGGTAAGTCCTGTGGAGGAGGAGGAGGCCTGCTGCTGGACTTGGATGGCTGGGCCTACTTAGATTAAACAAAGATCACTTTAGCTATGGTAAGATCGGAGGCTCTGCCGGACAGTCAGTTGGAAATGTGAGTTGAGAGGATAACGCACAGACATGTGATATGGATGAGCTCATCATTGTAGCTGAAGGGATGACTGTGCTGTGGGAAGAAATACGGTCTCCCAGGTGGAGTGCAGCAAGAAGATGTAATAGAATGGGGCATGTCTGGGAAGGGGCAGAGGAAGACAAGTTGGTGAGAGACTAAGAGGGGGAAATCTGGAGAGTATAGTACTGATTCTTCTAAAAATGAAAGACTGAAAATAAATGGTAAAGGATGAACCAAGCATTATATTCTCTATATGGAGTCTGATGTACAGTAAATACCCATTAACTATTATAGTGTGTCTGTAGTCTTACTATCAGACATCTGGCATGTAAATTCCCCTTGTGATATCGCTTTCCTGTAGAAAGGAAGCCTACATAGATATTTGACATGAATGCAATTAGAATGGATAAATATCCAGATTTTCAAAAATGGTGAAAAATGGTTGTGCAAATTAGGTAAAAAAGGAACCCATATCAATGTAAACATTTTATTTTGTAGTCACGGACTTGGAGGCTAGGAAGGCTCTTACACATAGAGATTTTGCTGTTAGATCATATCTATGGGACAAGTGAGGAGAAATGTAAGCTGTGAAAAAATCTATACTCAAACCAGAGGGAGGCCATTGGTGACAGGTAAATGTCCTCTATCTTGATCCTGATTGGGTCAACATTTTTGTCACCTGAATGGAGGTATGAAAGAAATGTGACAAGAAAGTGGATGTTAGATGTGGATTCAAGTACTAGATCTGCAGTGACTGGTTGGGAGAGTGACCTGTTAGAATAATGGGTACGAGGTAATGGGATGAAATACAGTAGAAAACATGTCATGGCTTGCTAGAGTCTAGCACTGAGGACATTTGGTATGCCAGGAATTTGCTTTAAAGTTGGAGAGATTTTAATTTTCATTAAGTAGCATCCCCTTATTTGTGGTTTCATTTTTCACAATTTTAGTTACCCATGGTCAATAGCAGTCTGAGAATATTAAATGGAAAATTCCAGAAATAATCAATTTATAAGTTTTAAATTACATGCCATTCTGAGTAGTATCATGACATCTCGTACTGTCCAACTCCAACTGTCTGCGATGTGAATCATCCCTTTGGTGAATGCATGCTGTACATGACACCTGCCCGTTAGTCACTGAATAGCCATCTCTGCTCTCAGGTCGATTGTCAAGGTATCCTAGTGCTTGTGTTCAACTAACCCTTATTTTACTTAATAATGGCCCCAAAGCACAAGAGCAGTGATGTTGACAGTTTAGATATACCAAGAGATGCCATGAAGTGTTTCCTTTAAGGGAAGAGGTGAGTATACTATATACAGTGAGATATTTTGGGAGGTAGGGAGAACACATTCACATAACTTTTATTACAATAATTCTTATAATTGTTCTGTATTATTATTAGTTGTTCTTGTGAATCGTTTTATGTGTCTAATTCACAAATTAAACTTTACTATAGGTATGTATGTATAGGAAAAAACACAGTATATATAGGGTTCGGTGTTATCTGGGGTTTCAGACATCCACTGGAGGGTCTTGGAATGTATCCTCTGTGGGTAAAGGGGTACTTCTGCTGCATAAGCCAACGTGATGATTTGCTCTTCACAGATGTATTGGGGAAGTAATGGAAAATGTTAGGAAAAAAGATGTAAGGAGCTATCTTTCTTATTAAACTGGGCTCTCTGGTGACACTGGGGACAGACCCGGTTATGTCTCTGTGTCAGACAGTGCCTCACTCCCCCTTTCTCGTCCTTCTACAGCTGGTTTGCATTATTTCAGAATTTCTTCCAGTTTGGAGAGTAGAACTTAAGAATTTGTCCTAGGACATCTTACTTTCCTTCTTATTGGGGAGTGATAGATGGAATTCATTTTGTCCACCTTTTCCCTGGTTCAGTCACTTCTAATCGGGTCTTTCATTCCCATACCCTTCTTGCCAAGATCTTGCCTCTTTGAGAGGCAGAGGAAGCACTCAAATTCCTCCGTATTTATTTGATTCTTGCACTCTTTCATATGCTCATTGCAATGCATTAATGCTTGATTTAGACATATGGCACTATAAAGTTTTGGTGAGATTTTTAAAAGAACTATCTGTAAAAAATAATAATGATAACAGTTTGACTGGCGTCAGATTCGTTCCACATATGGCACAAGCACTGAAAGCTTTGTAAATTTGTCTAAAATAGTTTTGCAAGATCGAAATTACCAACCCGATAAGATGAGTTTTCAGTGAAGAAGGAAAATCTTTGGCAGTTTTCATAGACTTGACTTTCTCCCACATGTTTATTTGAGGCATAATATATTCTACTTTTCATGCCAGATGGGCCAGTTCCAGCTATTTGAAGCAGGGTTTCCCCCCACCCTCCCACAGTACAACCGGTTTGGCATACAGGATATTGATGGAATAAGTAATTCGATCCTGGCTGATTGCTTCATTGAGAACACAGTCAATGCTAATGAACAGACACCAAGAGCAGTGGAGGAGGCATTGTGCAATTTTTTATGACACAAGTTCTGGTACCTCATTTCAGATCATAACTTAGAAGCCTTGTTATATATGAGTTTTAGTTCTTCAGTTTTAAGTGCACGGTATTACAGATGACACAGTTGAGGGGGCATGATCCATGGAGCCTGGATTTGAATACTAAATCTGACACTTTTTGGCTCTATTATTTACAGTCTAGTTACATATCCCCTCTCGGTTTCATTTTCCTCATGTGTAAAATGGGAATTCTTTTACCTAGATTATAGGACTATTCTGAGATTAAATAAGATACGCATCAAAAACATCTAGGACAATGCCTGGTGCATAATAAAATCTTAGTACTTATTAATTTGTCTCTTTTGCCTTTCCTCTCCTACCTTTGCCTTCCTCAAAATGAGGGTAGAATTCACTGAAATTTCATGTGCCATATAAAATGTCTTAATCCAGTCTGCCAGCCTTAGAGAGGAGCTAGCCTCCTCCTGTAATGGAGCTTGAGTGAGCCCTGGGTGGCTTGGGAGGACTCTCCTGGGGAGAGGGATGCAAATGTTGGGGTTAATGGGTCACCCCTCTGGCAAGCTACTTCTCCCACATTTCTGCAGCTTTTGGAGCCCCAGCCTGGCCACAGGGAAGAGAAGGGATGGTCAGTTTCCTCCTCCCTGAGGCTCTATTGTAAGATCTCTTTAGGGATCTCCATCTGTAAAAATCACAGAGCTGCCCTTTGTGTCCCCTGCATGGTAATAAAAGCAGCACCGAGTACCTGGCAGGTACAGACCTCCTAGCCTTTCTGTGAGGTCAAGTTCTAGTTGCCTACATCTTTCTAGACAATTAGGGATTTCCCTTCAGACTGAATTATGTAAAATTTTTTGAAAAGGTCAAGAGCTCACAAAGCTCAAAGAAAAACTGCTTCAAATTCACTTTCAAGTAAGATAGGATTAAAGTCTTCCCAAAGAGAATACTTTCTTAACTAAACCTAGTTTTTTCTCTTTTCTTTTTTCTGCGTACCCCTGTCTGTCCTCTCCCTCACCTCCACCAAGCACTTCCTTACCCTCACAAGTGGCAGAGTAAGTTTTCTGCTTTTTTGCTATCATTTGTTCTTTGATGACTGAGGAGTGCCCAAGAGGTTAGTGTGTCGACCTTTTTCAAGGTGCCCCCTTGCCCTTCTCTGGCTTGGCATAACCCAGGAACTGCTAGAGGCCCAGGATACTGGTGACGTTTGCAGTAGTGATAACGTAGAACATTTATAGGCATGTAGGCTGAGCAGTAAATTTTAGGAACCCATATACCAAGCTGAGGTCTGTTTTTATCATATAATAAATTATAAAGCCCATCCTTACAGAAGAGACCACTACTTGTGTTAAGTGTGCTCTGGTATGTATGCATGTATGTGTCTGTGTCTTTATGTATGTCTTTCAGTGTTTCTTTAAATGTGTTACAATTTATTAATTAAAAATTTTAAAGTATTTTTAGTAGTTGGTGACTCATTAGTTTAGATACCTAAAATGAAAAAGGCTTAGGGAATTGATAATGCTAAATTTTAATCATTTGTCAAAGTCAGAATATGCTTCCCCTTTGTGAATCCAAAAGAGACTATTGTAATATTTTTTAAAAAGATTCAGTATGTAGTGGATATCAATTATAATGAGGTGTGAATTCTCCGATGAAAAACACGGTAGCCATGATGACATGAATGCCTCTCTTGTATCTGCATCCACTTCACAAACCAGCAAAGTTACAGAACCGTACTACTAAGGAGAGAAAGCCTCCTTTATTATAAATGTGAACATAATTCTCAACCACTTCCCGAGTGGCGGCTGTGGCTCTTGCTCTGGAAATTTAGGTCCCTAACCGAGGTAGCTATCTGAATGGAGGAGATTTACTTTGATAGAATCTCTCTTTGACTTGCTTCTTCATCTGCTCTGTTTGACATTTCCTGAAAGGAGACTTTTTAAAATGCTGTTTTCATGACGGGCAGTAGTGTAGATCTAATCCAGCAACCCTTCAGCTACGAAGATTCACTGGTCTTTCCCAGACCGACGTCCTTGAGCTGATAGGGCTGATAGGGTTTTTGAGAATTCAAAGCCTAAAGAAATATGAAATGCAAGTTTGTGGGGTTTTTTTCTTCTATGAAAACATCAATTACCTACCATCTGATGTAATTTGGTTGCAGCTTATCTTCTTTTGCTTTGAGTCAAAGCTATTTATGATTCCTTGAAGGTATTTAATATCACCTACAGATAGGGCTTCCTAATTGATGGAATGTCATTTGAGAAACTCATGCACAGCCGTAGGCCTTTGTACACCACACTTAACTTGCCTTTTTATTGAAATTCTAATTTTTGAATCTTAGTGTCATCTGTAGAGTTTTATGATAAATTTCCCTTCTCTGGCCTTATAATCTTTCACAAAGTTCTCAATTTTGATTTCTGTGTTTCATGTTCTATCAGTATTGCTCACCAGAAGTCTGCAGCTAATTTATTGTCATTACATTTTATTAATTACTTTAAAAATGGAATATGAATGGATTTGATTTATGTAACAGTCAGTGGGTTTGAAGATGTGGATGGAATTCTTTGGCTGGCACATTCTCTCCTTGTGGTTGAGGGTTTGGTGAGCAGGGACTTGGGACAGGAGGAGGTAGTTAAATGGTTTCATTTTGTAGTAACATCAGCCCTACATGTTGCCTTTGAAAATGAGGACATGCTCTACTCCTGGACCTAATGGGGCATGAAATTCACAGATTCTCCAAATATGTGCCTTGATTACTATATTTTTCTATTTGGGCATGGTATTCTTAAGAGTATTTTTGCTTCTCTATATTGACCTCTTTTTGGAAAACCAATGTTGTGTGATTGCTTCTGAATTTTGTTGCCATCATTCTTTACTCAAGTATGCACTTGGCAGTGTTTCAGTCAGCAGCTATTGGTATACCATTCCTTTTTTTGATGAAGAGGCAGAGGCAAGGATGTAAGAGGACCTCTTTCATCTCAACATTGAGTGAGCCCACTTAAGGGGTTAGACCAACTCTTGATCAAGATGTAGTATTTAGGAAGCCCAGGTCTCATTGCCTGAAGAACTTTTTTTTTTTTTAATTTTTAGGATCAGATGTCTCTCTTCTTATCTGGAGTCTCTTGGTTGAGAGTGTATAAGAGTTTCAGGAAAGGGTCTTTCTATGTGGTGTAGAGCACCCACCAATACCTCATCCAGGAAAGAGGATCATCTCACAGGAGCCCACGACCTGTCCTTCCTTGGCCAACTTCCAGGCTTCCTAAGAGCAGTGCCAGGGTTAGTAATCTTTTTCTTCAGGCTGCCCCTATCTGTGGTTGCTTAGGTCACAGAGCAGAACTGAAAATCCGGGACTGGTATCATTTCTGTGGCATAAAGTGAGTTTGAGGGGTGGGCACAGAGAAGTGGATTTTGAGAGCAAGGGCACTTGGAGTCAGGTTCCCTGGTCCAGCTCTGTCCGTGGTGGGGGTAGTGTGGTGGGGATTGATTTCAGAACTCCGTGCTTGTCTCCTTCTCTGTAAATTGGGATTACATTAAGGATCATGAGAACAAAATGAGATATATTTTTAAAATGCTATGTTTATATAAAAAATGCTCTGTTGTTGCTTTTGATGGGCTATTCTGGAACCTTGCTTTAGAAAAATCATGTGTTATCACTGTTCCACAAGTAAATCCAACCCAATGGTTTGTGACCAGCCTGGCTGTCAGAATGCCTAGAGTTGTTTTAAAATCAAGATTCCTGGAGCCTCTCTAATTATCTGCATTGATGTTGAGCCACTGTGCATTAAAAAGCCTCCCCTGAGAGATTCTGATGATAGGTCTAATTTGGGAGCCACAGGTCCAGAGTGCAGTGACCCACTCACACTCTGCTTCTTATTCCAGCCTCTGAAGGACCAGCAGTGCCGCTTGGATCTGGGCCTCAGCTTTCTTGCCCTTCACACTTAACAAAAAATGGCAAATCAAATCAGTTTTGAGGTCATACAGCTCTCTGGACACTCAGTGGACATTTAAGCATTGCAGGCAATATTCTAATTGGATGCCCTGCCCAGATAGAAGTTGTGATGTGTGACTAACATCTTCGGTGCGGAAACAGAGGTTTCGATTCCTACTCCAATTCGTGTTCAGCTAATCAGGTGGGTTGCTGCAGAGAGCATCTTTCTAAAAGCCCTCATTGTATTGCCCAACACTGAAGCAGTTAGATGGATTAAAAAAACACACATTTCTTCATAAGGAAAACTCAGATGCTTTTTTATTTTATACCTTTTCAGTGCATTGGTGGTGATTACATGGCATTATATAAGCCACCTGGAGAATGCTATTTCTACTGTGGATGAAATCTTATGAGTCATTGATTAACAGGTCGGCAGTGAACTGTGACAGGATAGTATAGATTTTTATGCAGGTTTTTGGGAACAGAAAAGCTACAATTTTGAATTGTTTGCTCTTTATTTTTGGGAAGGTTCAGCATGTGGTTTGCAGGTTTTAATGGGCTTTTAAATTTAATATTCTGTCCTTGGAAATTGGCTGAAACTGTGTGTGTGTGTGCACGCGTGCGCGTGTGTGTGCATGTGCATGCATGTACGTGTGTGTGCGTGTGTGTGTGCGTGTGTGCGTGCGTGTGTGTGTGTGTGTCTATATCTGAGGGGAATTTTATGACTTATCTATAATGATCTTAAAGCATCAAAACATTTGAATATAAGGCATTTTGAAGAGTTATACAATTGTTAAGCCCCAATGCATAGATAAGGAGAAAAAGGAATCTCGCTATTAGATTGCTTGTGAAATTATAAATGAATTTTAGACGTATATGAAAATTATCAGAGTTATGCATGGTGAGGATGTTGCCTAACTATCACTTTAAGAGAAGCCATTTCGAGGTGTGTGTATATGAAAGAAGGGCAGATACCATACTTATATTTATTTGTCCCTGGTAATTTAATCACTATTATGACTATCGGGATGGTGTCTCTGATGATGAGTCAGGTACAAGCCTGATTAATTTCTGTTGCAGGAAGGATCTGGCTGCTGAAGGACCCTTTTAAAAAATTTTAATGCTCAGGAATATTTTTGAGTTGAAGAAACAGTATTTTGACCTGAAAAATGACTTTTGGAACTGGAATTGTTTTATTGAGTTACCCTTTCCTCCCTAGAAAATCAGGTGAAATGTTGTTTAGAACTTTGCTGAATTGGAACTAGGGTCTTCTCTTCTGCCTTTTATTTCAAGAATAGGAGAGAAATAAACAGAGATAGAGAGAGAGAAAGAGAGAGAGGAAGGGGGCAAAAATAACTATAAAATTGGATCAGCTGGTTTTGAGACTGCAGCCTCAAGTAGGTGGTTAGCACTTGGCCATTCTGTCAAAATCATCTTTTTGGCCATCTGTGTCAAATTTTAAGAAGTAATGGCCTTGTCCATAGCTGCTGAGTTTAATGTGTATTTCTAACACATGTATTAATGATAATGATCACATAGACAAGTCCAGTAACCAGATGTGCAGAACAAATAGAACTAAACACACATATAAATTTACAATTGTAAGAAAGAAAATTCTGTACTTTACATTATGAAATTATTTAAATTTAAAGGTATTATTTAAATCTCCCGACGGGAATTTAACCTTTATCACCTTCATCTCTTTATAGTAGCTTCCACCTAAGGAGAAATAATTCCCAACAGAGATTGACCTTGAATTTTGGCACTTTTTTGTGATGCTTCATGAATTTTACTTTCACGTTGATATTTTTGTAGGAGGTGAATTTCATTACTGTATCCCAACATCCATGATTGGGCCTTTTAAGGAGAATTACTCAGGGATGAGTGACTGTCATTTAGTGTCACTGTACTTTCAACTGGTTCACTTGGACCAACAGCAGGACCTTTCCAGGGGGGATAAGTCTAATGTCATTGGAAGTATAATTAAGAAGTTATAAGAATATAAGCTGTTTAGCAGTCCCAAGGACTTAAACATGGCCAAGAATCAGGATTTTTAAATAAACATTTCTACATATTGCGTGGTCAGTTCATTTCTCTAAAATGCAACTAATGAGCATATTGGAAGGAAACCTACCCTACAGTGAAGCTGATCTTCTAAAGAAAGTTACCAAAATGATGTGCAGAGGTTTTGGCATATATACTACAGCTGAGTAGCAAAGTCCTGGAGACATGCTTTCAAATATTTTTCCTCCACACCTGCCTCATCTAGAGCATCCCCATCTTTAGTTGCTCAAGCCTCAGACCTTGGAGTCATTCTTGGTTTCATTCTCTCATAACTCACATCCAAGTCAGGAAGTTGTGTTGTCTCTATGTGCGAATATACCGTTTCTCACATCCGCCCTGTGCCACCATTGTGAGCCTCACCTTTGCTTAAGCTGCTACAGCAGGTTCCCAGCTGCTCTCCGATGCCTGCCGTAGACTTTCCTCAATACAGCAGTGATCCTCTTAAAACCCGAGTTAGGTCGTGTTACTGTTTTCGCTCAAAATTGCAGTGGCTTCCATCCCAAGAACCATGTTGGGATATAGCAATGAAATTCACTTCCTATAAAAATATCAATGTCAAAGCAAAATTCATGAAGCATCACAAAGAAGTGCCAAATTCAAGGTCAATCTCTGTTATGAATTATTTCTCCTTAGGCGGACACCATCTCTCCTCCCTCCCTCCCTGTCCTCACCTCCTTCTGCTTGTGTCCACCCCTGCCCTGGTCTCACGGGCCTCCTTTTCTGCTTAGAATCTGTGCCCGTAGTTCCTGGTTCCCTCCGCCTCCAGCGCTCCTCCTCCTGGCTTCCCCAGGCTCACTCCCTCCCCTTCTTCAGTCCTTTGTTCAGATGTCACCTTCTCAAGTGACTCTCACCAGGATCACCTTATCTAAAGCTGCGACTTACCCACCACCCCCACCTCTTCTCTCTCAGTTCTCCTTCTCCTGTATTATGGGTCCTTTTCCACAGCTCTTACCACTTTTTAAGAAGGAGCTTACTGGGGGATATTTATATACTATAAAATTCACCCACTGTGTTGAAGTACAGTTTCAGTAATTTTTAGCAAATGTTTATAAAGTTGTACAGCTATCACCACAGTCCACTTTTAGAACATCTCTGTCATCCCCAGAAGTTTCCTGGTGCCCATTTGCAGTTATTTTCCACTCCCACTCCACCCTAGGTTGCCTCTGATCTGCCTCTCTGTCAATACATTTGCCTCTTCTTGACATTTGAATATTGGGCTTCTCTGACTTTGTACCACCAATGCTTAGCACAGTGCTTAGCAAAGGAGGGTTAAAGGAGCTACATATTTGTGTAAAATTAACATACTACTGTATTTCATGTGCCTCTGACCTTCTTTGCAGATAGCCAGGGTGTTACCCCAATATTCAGTCATCTAGATCTCTGCTTCTCCTTCCCAGTATCTCCCATGCCCTCCTCGCCCCTTGCGATCTCTTGGCTGCTGTTCTGACTCAGGCCCTCAGCACCACAGATTCTTTCCCGGTCTCTCTGTGCCACTCTGTTTTTAATTCCATTCCTTGCTGTGAACTGCTGTCCGAGTAACATTTTTAGAAACTTGGTTTCCATAATTTCGCTTTCTTATCTAAAAACCTCCCGCAGCTCTCTAAAATCCATGGCTTAATTAGTCTCAGAAAGCATTTCCCCACCTGCCTGCTAATCTTCCCAGGCTCTGCAAATGCTTCTAGGAGATCCTGGTTTCCCCATGACTTCTAGTGTTATGTAGGTCTGATTCCTAGGCCTCTTTGTCGAGGAATGTGTGATTTATTTAAAAAACAAAAGAACAAAACAAAACAAAAACCCTGTAAAGCCTCTAGGAGTTGGCTAGTCCAAGGAATTCAGTCATTTATCTGATTATGTTTCCCCAAGCTGGGTATTCTCAAAACCACACACTTCCAGATTTGCTTTATACCAAAGGTTTTGTTGTTGTTGTTGTTTTGTTTTTTGTTTTTTATCAAGGGTTTCTCTCACCACCAGTGTCGTGAAGGAAAGTTATAGGGATAATTCCTAGTAGAAACAAAACAGCACATGTCTGGCTGAGGCCCTCCAGCATCAGGCCGGACCCCAGCTCTAGTTGGTTCACTGTTGTTCTCTGTCAGAGGGTCCTGGGGGGCCAGACCCCCACTGGAGACCTTTTCTTCCGGGCTGCAGCCTTTTTGTGTGCTTCGCAGGTACTGCAGCTGCCACATCCAACTTCTCCATGCTGGCGTTACTACTTCTGGCTGTGCTGGCCCTTCTCGATGGCCAGTGCTATAAAAGCCACCTTGGGGCTACACTGTTCACCAACCACTTACCTCCTCCACACCAGTGGGCTTTGCCTGCTCATAGCTGCCTTTCTTTCTTCGTGCAGGCAGCAGTGTACCTGTGGAATGGCTTTGAAGACAGACAGCCCCAGGTTGACTCCTGGCTCTTTCATTGGCTAGTTGTGTGGTCTTGGGAAAGTTATTTGTCTCTTTGTACCCAAGTATCCTCTCTTATACTCATATAATCTTATACTTGTATAATCATGTGGATCAAGTACAGTAATGTATTTAAGTTTTCTTGTCCACCCCAAAGTAAGCACTCAGTAAATTTTTGCTGTCTACTGTTACGATGATTCAGCAGAGGCAGGAGAGCCCGGGGAGCGAATGGTTGCTCCCCTGTCTCGGGGGAGAGCGAGCCCTTCTTCCCATTACCTCCTCTCTCTGCGTGTGGCCGTACTGAGAATGCAGGCAATGGCGTTCTGACCACTGCCCGTGCTTTTCAGAACTCAGTCCCCATTGCTAGCGAACAGTTGTGACTCATGGAGCACACCTGTTCTGCTTGTGTGACCTCCCCTCGTGCTCCCATTTCAAGGTGAAAGCCGTAAAGTATTCTGTGCTGTCTTTGGTGATTTTGTTTAAAAAGCATTGTCAGTTTTCTCACGAATATTGTTCTGTTTTGTCAAGAATGCTCATGTTGCACATAGTTACTGGGCATCTGCTAAATATCAGGCACTGGGCCAGGTGCTGATGCTTCAGTGGTAAAGGAAACAGATCAGATCTGTGTCATCTTGCAGCTGACACTCTAGTAGAAGTGACAGGCATTTGTCAAGTGATCCCACAAATAAGGGTAAAATTACAATGGAAATAAATGCTGAGAGAAAAGGTTCATGATGTTATGAAAAGTGTATAAAGCGGGTTTTAACCTGCTCTGAGAGGCTGGGATGTCAAGAAAGCCTTCCCTGAGAAAGTAGGATTGGGTGTCTGAAGGGTACAACAGGGTAATGAGGTGAAGCCAGAGGTGGACAGTGCTTCAAGTCGAGGGCACCATGTTGGGAGGAAACATGGTGACAACAAGGTACTGTGGGGTTCGGAGAGCCAGTGAGAGTGTGTGGGGAGATGACACTGGAGGGTGGGTAGGGCAGGACCACACCTGGACCTACATAGATACTGGTTTTTAATCCTAAAAACAGTGGGAAGTCACTGAGGAAGGGTTTTAATGAGAGAGTGGTGGGCTCTGGGAGGCTTGGAAGACCCTCAGCAGTAGAGAAAGGCACTGGGGCCCACTGCTGTGCTTCAGATCAGAAATGGTGTTAGTAGCTCGGCCTAGGGAGGGAGGAGAGAGAAAGAAGACTATTTAAGAGGCAGCATTGTCAGATCTTGGTGATGGATTGGATAGTGAGAATGAGGGAAAGAGAAATCTAGAGACTCCTACCTGTTTATGGGTGGTGGTGGCATTCCACATACCTGTGTTAGAGGTGCCATTTGTATGAGTGGTGGTACTAAGCCATACAACTGCGTGGTGGTGGCATTCCATATGACTGTATATATATTGGTACTTTTCGTGCAGAAAGGCATTCTGGAGGAGGACTGGTTGGGGGGGATGGGTGAAGGAAATCACCAGTGTGGTGATGGCAATATTCAATTTGAACTGTCTTTTAAGATGTTCAAATGAAGATGTCAAAGAGGAGGCGATTGTATGTTTGGACATCATAGAAGACTGGGCCTGTGATACAATTTTTGATTGGATTTGGAATTGCCTAGGGATAGAGTATACAGATCATTAAACTGCATCTCTTGGAACTGCAGCACTTAATGTGATTAGATAGAGAGGAGCCCAGAGGAACAAAAAAACATGCAACCAGAGAGAAAGAAGGCAAATCAGCAGAGAGAGAATCTTAGAAGCCAGGGAAATCACATGATTCAGGAAGGAGAGAGCTTTTATCAATACTGAAAGCAGCCAAAATCCAAAAATGTCAAGGGCTGAAAATAACAACTGGACATAATGACAGTCAAGCTAAGGTATGGATGGGTGACCTGGAGATCAGAGGCACCTGGCATCCCAGCCCTCGTCACTTTGCCAGAGCCATGCCGTAACCCTGCTTGAGCAAACTCAAGAAGGCAAAACCACCCAACTGGTAGAATAGAAATGAAGCCGGGTTACAGAAAACAGGGAGATGAGCTTTTAAGTTTTTTGCACACCAGAGTTTGCTGTAAGGTTTGTACCTACTCTCTAAAATAATGCTTGCTCATTCATTCAGCAGATTTTATTGTATACTTTATATGGAAGCCAGGTGGGAGGTGTTCCATGTTCTGAATACATGCACAAAACAGCAGAGGGAAGATATAAACATAATACATCTGTAACTGTCATCTAAGCCTAATTGCAAGCACCTTAACACAGGCACAAATTGTTGGAATTTAGAGAAGGGAAACTTAATAGATTATGTGGAATGCACAATTATAAATAGAAACATGAACTGCACAATAAAAAATTGAGCATACCTAAGGGAATGTAAGGAGCCTTGTGGAAATCTGAGATAATTAACACCTTAAGATTTAGAGTGCCACTGATAGCATGATGCCTTTCTTAGGCATCATTTCTTCCTTTGTACTTTTGCAAACAAATTTTTCCAAGTCTTTTTCAAGGGTTTTCTTACCAGGTTGAAATTTCAAATAATAAATTTCTCTGAAGGTTCTTTTCGAGGTATAGCTTTTATAATTCACATGTTCTAATAATGAACTAAGTTTAACTGAAGTATCTGAAAAGTCAGTAATTTGGGGCAGGGTATCCCCATTAAGAATGAACCATACTTAATTTCCTTTAATTTCTTAAATTAGTTTCCTGAATGACTTATATACATTTTTATCAAATGAAACTACAGCTTTGAGAAACATTGGTTTTATTGAGCAGATGAGGTTTGATATCGGGTGATAATTATAAAACAATTCAGGTGAAGACTGGAAATTGTGCGAACTTTGTGTAATCCAAACTCGCCCAACGCATCGTCCTTGGGCCACATGCGGCCCAGGACGACTTTGAATGTGGCCCAACACAAATTTGTAAACTTTCTTAAAACATTATGAAAATTATGTACAGACCTTTTTTTTTTTTTAGCTCATCCGCTATTGTATGTCACGTGTGGCCCAAGACAGTTCTTCTTCCAGTGTTACCCAGGGAAGCCAGAGGTTTGGACGCCCCGGAATCCTTGAAAGCCCCTTTTACGATCCCCTCCCAGGGAAGCGAACCCGGGAAAGCTCCTTGTCAGCCTTTTCCTCTGGAGCATCTGGGGGGTTCCCTGCCACCCAAGGATGACCTGGAATGGTGCCACTTAGCTGTTCTTTTTCTCTTACACCCTTTACCAATCTGCCCAACCTGTGCAATGAGAAGACCCCCCCTCGCCCCCCACCGCCGAGGAAAGCTTGCAATACTTTCTTCTACTGATCTCTTAGCTTTCCTGTGTTGTGTGTGCATGGGATTGGGGGTCGGGTGGGGCACGTGGTTGTCACACACTTTTTTGAGACCCTCTTTCCTGTAAAAGCACGGTCGCATTTAGATTCAGAAAAAGAGTGGCATATAAGGTCAGGGCTGTGGGCACTCCGGAAGCCTGTTCCTGGATCCGCGGTTAGAACCTTCTGCTGTGACCCATCCTGGGCACCAGGTTCTGAACGAGCTTCCTAAGCCACTTGTGCCATTCGTATTTTATTCCAGCATTTTCCGGCTTTACAGCCAGTGGCGACTCCACAGTCACTGCGGTAAGTTCAGGCTCTGCAGCCGTTTGCAGCCCGAGACCAGCTTGCCTGGTCAGCCCGTCCTGGCACGACTCCTGGCTCCGAGGCCGTTCTCCTCACCGTCCTTCCAGCTTCCACCGGGTCCTGCACGTCCTCTAGCCCCCGGCACGCTGCTTCGCTGCACTCTTCGTCCAGAATCTGTGCGCCCGTGTTTAGCCGGACACGGTTGCCTCCATGAAAGCACTCCTGAATAACCCTAGCACACAACATTTGTTCCCATTGTAGACAGCCCCATCTCCTCGGCCACTCAGTTTGCTATGCAGTGTGCCTTCGGTGGTTCTTTGTTGTGTCGTGTGTTTGCTTCATTGGAAAGCATACTAATGGTGGGTGCTGTGTCTCAAAGCAGGGGTGTCCAACCTGTTGGCTCTCCTGGGCCACTTTGGAAGGAGAATTGTCTTGGGCCACACATAACATACACTGACACTAACTACAGCTGATGAGCTAAAAAAAGGTTGCAAAAGAATTGCATAATGTTTTAAGAAAGTTTACAGATTTGTCTTGGGCTGCGTTCTAAGCCGTCCTGGGCCACACATGGCCTGCAGGCTGTGGGTTGGACAAGTTTGTCTTAAAGTGTTGGAGCTGGGACGGACATTCAC
>PVJL010006378.1:0-92778 GCA_004026885.1 Lyroderma lyra | reverse complement strand
CACACACACACACACACACACACACAATGTGACATGATTGGACATTCTAGCCTGTAGTGGGGACCTGATAAACAAATGAACGCACAGATACAAAATTTCCAAGTTGTGAAGCATGAGCTCCTGAGGCAGGGGCGCGGCCATTGTTGTCTGTGGGTGGTGGAGGGCACTGCTCAGATCACAGCCCAGCCGCGCTAACTGTATGACTTGGGCAAATGATTTAACCTCTCTGGGCCTCAGTTTCCCCATTGTAAAAGGGGACAGTTATAACACCTACCTCTTAAGGTTGTGGTGAGGATTAAATAAATTGCACTTAGAAAAATACCTGGCACTTAATAAGCACTCAGTGCACGTTAGCTGTCACTGGCTGCACCTCCAGGACCTAGCAGAGCACCTGGAAAAGAACAGGTGCTCAGGAAGGGCGTGCGGAATGAATCCCAGGGAGAGGGCAGATGCTCTGCGCAATGAATGAATAGATGGCCACAGAAACAGTGACAACCAAGAATGTGACAGAATGTGGCACGGAAGGCCAGGACCTGGGGTTGTCCCGTGGAGGGAGTCAGGAAAGGCTTCCTGGAGGTGGCGCTTCCAGAGCTGAATTGGAAAGTATCATTTAACACGTATGTGCACACCTGTGCACACAGCCTGGCACTGCTGTGAGGTGAGTGCTGGGAATGCGCTCAGAGGGAAGTGCTTCTTGTCTCAGGGTAGCCGGCTGGAGTAGAGCTTGGGCAGACCCCAGGTCTGCTGGACTGCACAAGCCCCCTTCTTTCCACTGCCTCACTGTCTTGCCATCTGTGACGTTCTGCTTTGAAGGCACAAGGAAGGAAGGAGGCAGGTGGAGAGGAAGTGTGGGCCATGGTCTGGGCGTCCCAGCTCTTCCCAGGCCGGGGACCAAATTTCCTACAGAGAAGCATAAACAGGACTTGCTCAGAGTTCTGTTACATTCTCGCTCCCAAGGCACTGCCGCCGGCAGAGGTGCTCTTCAGCATGAATCCTGCAGCTGCTCAGCTTTGAACAGTCGAGAAGACTGTTACACGAATGCCAGGAAGAATTCCTTTCACCCTCCCACCCAAGAGGCTCAGAAGGAAGTTTTCTTCCACTGACAAGGGAGCCGGGACCCCCCAAGTATCTTAAAGGAGACCACCCCAGAGGCATCCTGAAGTTGAGGTCCCCTTGTGCTACTCGCACTTGTGGCTGGCTGTATGGCCTTGAGGACACAACCTGGTCCCTTATATTTTGCCTGGTTTTTGCCCCTCTTATAAATGGGGCCAGAATAATAAAACTCTTCTCTCCTTCAAGAGGTACGTGTGTTGAGGAGCGCGTGAGGTGGGAGAGGCTTCCGTGGGCTTCTGGGCCCATGGCTCTCCAATTTTGCTGCACACATTAGAATCATTTAAGGAACTTTTAAAAGTCTTGTCTGGGTGCCACCCCATGATCCCTGACAAGACCCAGGCATCCCGAGTTTTCAAAGCATCCCAGGTGATGTCATTGCACAGCCAAGACGGAGAACCACCCGCTGCCTTTCACGGCGTGCCCCCTCCAGCTTCCCCAGGATGACACCTGCATGTGGCCATGACAAGGAGCTCCCTGCTCCCTTCTCTGTGGCACTGCTCTCCCTGGGACCTCCCTGCCTGTAGAAGCAGAGAAGTGGAAAGACTTTACAATCCAATACACCTAGGTTCCAACAATCTCCTGCTCTCTGCTTGGGTGTGTTCTCTGATCCTTGTGTCCTCATCAGAAAATAGAAGTAACAATCATCTCTCTCTGAAAGAGCCATAGAGACCAAACAAGGCCGCACACGGGAAGGACCAGCGCAGTGACTGACACATCGGCAGTGAGTGCAGTCACAGACAGAGGCAGCACCAGGGTGGACTGAGACCCTGGACTCCCCCTGCAGTGCTGTTCCTCCTGGCCAGAGCCCCTGAGGCTGGGTCTGGGAGATGGCAGCCATTGGGGGGAGGGATCAATATCCAGTCTTGGGGCCCTTCCCCGTGCCCCTTGTCTCTAACAGATAAGACAAGACAGCAGGCATTTTGTTTTGCTTGGTTTTGTTTTAATGGCAAAGCGTCAGGCTCTCCTTAACAATGAAGCCTTGTCTGAATCTGCTTGTTTTCCCAGCCGGACACCCAACGGCACCGCCCGACTGGGGCCCTGTCCCACCTGGGAGAACTGAAGAATGTCAGAGGGTTTTTTTTTTTCCATCTGGGGGAGGGGACTGGGGAGACACTAGAGGCCTCTGTCTGGCCCTCACCAGTAATTGACCCTGCTTAAGTTAGCTGCCTCTGTGGGAAGCTAGTTCACTAAAATTATTTCAAGGTAGTTATCAGGATGGGTTTGGGAGGCATAAAAACTTGTGTTTGAGTCCTGGCTTTGTCATCTACTGGCAATATGACCCTAGGAGAGTCATTTCAGCTTTTTTTTTACCACCAGTTTTCTCTTCTGTAAAATGTATAAATAGGATGTACTTCCTTGGGTGTTCTGAGAAGTGAATCAAGTGCTTTGGGTAAAGCTCAGTGCCAACCGTATAGTGAACAGAAACTCTCCGAGATGGTCCTCATTAGGAGCTGAACTCTCCCCCTGCACCTCCCGCCACCGGCCAGGTCCTGCTCCCTGTGCCCAACCTGTTCTATGTGCCAGGCCAGGCCCGGGCTCGGTGCAAACCACACTTGTGTAGCCACTTGTTCCCTGTGTATTTAGAGGGGGCTCTGAGGGCTGTTGGTGCAGTGCTTGGTCTCCTCTGCTCTGGCCCAGCCAGAGAGGTCATAGCAACCCAGGATGAGCTGCCCAAGCAATAGAATGTAGCAGGGAAACAAAGGAGAGTGCAGCACTTACAGCCCCGGCTGCAGCTGCTCGGAGAAGTCAGCTCGAGGACAGGGGCTGTGGCGGCCTGCAGTGGAGGGACCCCATCAGCCCAGGGACCCTAGTGGGGAATGAAGCCTCAACTGTCTTTCCTCAGTCCTCCAGTCTTCCATTGGGTGGGCCTGCCCAGAAGCCTGCAGCATGGAGTCCCATGCAATCCATGAAGATCAACTTAATGGGTTGTAGGATGGAGAGGGCCCGGAAAGGCAGACAGGAGGCACTTCCTCACTCTGCTGGTCAAAGGCCCGGCGTGCTCTGGACTCACCTCCTTAGAATACAGCTTAAGGGTCATCAGTTGTTACTTGGGCATATCCTGCCCCAGAGACAAGCCACATCATCCCAGGCACCACTGTCCTCCCAGGGTCAGGAGTCCTGTGGTGCCCATCTTTTCATCTCTGCTTCTCCAAAGGAGCCTTCGCACCCCTTCAAGATTGGTGCCCAGGCCCCCACCCACTGTGCCCACCATTTTGTCCAGCTCCGCCCCCACTGGACCTCAGAGGACCCAGCCCTGAGTTTTCTCCATCCCGATCACCTGAACAACCTGTATGTCAGTCTCTCTTAGGCAGTGTTGAACAGTGGTTAGTGCACGGGCTCTGAAACCAGACTTCCTCTGAAATCCTGACTCCACCGTAATACTCATATGGCTGGGGAGCTGCGTATGTGCCCCTTAATCTCTCTGTGCCTTGGTTTCCTCGTCTTTGAAGTGGAGCCACCAGAGAGTACCTCACAGGGTTGTTGTGAAGACGAAATGAGGGAATCACTGTCAAGTGCTGAGGAGGAAGTGACCAATAGACGACAGCCTTCACCCTCATCACCAATAATACTGTGGGAGCCCAGAACGCATCGTGTGGTCAGGCCAGTAGTTCGAGGATGGGGACGTCACTGCCCCCAGTCTAGATTCTGCCTCAGTGAGGAGGCTCTGACAGTTTCCCACAGCTCGCCACATTGTGGACACTCACCTGTCAGCTCTTTCTCCCCCAGCCTTCTCCTGCAAACTATATCCTGTGACAAGTGGCCTCTCATTCTACAAGCTGCAGTTTCCCCATCTGTGAAAGAAAGCAGTTGGACTATATGTCCCCAAGTTCTGCCCCCAGGTCTGTGCCAGGAACTGGGGGGAAAAGGACTCAGGTTGTCCCGGCCCTGGAGGAGCCCTGGAGGCTGGGAGTAGGTGGGAGTGGTCAGGGCGCAGCCCAGTTCTCTTCCTCATGGGCCAGGCTGGGCAGCCATGAGTAGGAGACAAGCAAAACAGAGGAGCTCAGATGAGAATGAGAGAAATCAGGGAGGCTTCATGGAGAAGGGGGCATTTCAAATGAGTCTTGAGGGTAGGCTAGAACCTCATTGGCTCAAATTGGATGGGAAAAGCATTGTAGGGAGGGGCAGGAGTAAGTACGAGGCAAGGAGGCATGGCCCGAGGGCTGCAGCAGGGGACAGGGGCATGCAGCACCCAAGGCACACAGGAAACCCCTCAAAGGTAGAGTGTTATGGTGGGAAACATTCAGTTTCTGCAAACAGGCAGGCCTGGGTTTGAATCCTCGCTCAGTTTTTGGGGGCTCTTGGACTGGGCAAGTGGCTTGACTTCTCTGGTGCCCCATTTCCCCATCTGTAGAATTGGTACAAGCCCTCACAGGGCTGGGGCTGTTACATGCAATGTACTGAGTGCAGCTGTAGGAGTCAGGCTGCCTCTCCACGTTGGGGCTGCAGAGAAGTCAGGGACCCAAGGGGTCTGCTTTGGTCTATGCCTCCTCCCCAAAATCAGGCTGCAGGTGGCTTCTTAGGTGGCCTTGTCAGGAACAGTCTTATTTTTGGAGTGGGGCAAGGTCATGGGTAGGTATCAGGTGAGCTCAGATGTACCAGCCAAGAGCTGGCCACCTTACATGTTTCTTAGAGCTGGGCAGCCATCAGCAGCTTGTGGGATCAGGCCTATGCCCACATCAGCCTGTGACCCACAGAATGGGCCATGCTGTGTTGAGCTCATATGGCCCACAGGAGCCTCTGAAGACCAGGTAAGGGGAATGTGAGGCCAGACAGGCTATGCAGGGGTTCCTGGGTCTTGGCTCTGGGGAGATGTTGGAGCACATTGCACGGGAAGCCCTAGGGTATGGTATCTTGAGGGTAGCTTGGCAGGCCTAGAATGCAGAGCCCTTTCTTCATAGCTGGCCACCATGACAAGAATGCTCTAGCATCTCCATCAGCTCACCACTGGGCATCTGAGGAGGAGCCGTGAGATGCCCATGGTGAGTGTGGTAGTCCTTGATCCTCAGAAACCTTCATGAGAAGGGAGGTGTGTGGGCTTCTCAGTCAGTCCTAGCTTTGAAGCCCAGCTCTGCCTCTTTTGAGCAGAGCTTTGAAGACATTGGGCCAATCAGTTAATCTCTCTGAACCTCAATTGCTCATTTATAAAATGAGAGCAGTAACCCTGACCTTTTAGGTCTGTTTTGAAGCTAAAATGACATAATGGATGAGATAGCATCTTGTGTAGAGCAGACTCCACAGCCACCCTCATCCTGTTCCCTTTCTCTGTGCAATGTCTATTTTAAGGCTGCCTCAGGTATTTCTTTCTTATGTCTAACTTAAGTCCATTCTGCTACAACTGGAACCTCCTTCCTCTTGTTGACCAAGCCCACCCCCTATACAAATGTTCCCCATCAGTACCTAGTGAGTGAGGCAGGAAATGGGGCAACTGGATGTTGGTTTTCACCTTGTGGCACAGCAGCACAGATGTCAGTGGCTAGCAGCTCCTGACTAGCATGGGCTGGGGAGGGTGCATCATCTTGACTGTGTATACCAGGCATGTCTAACCTGTGGCCCCCGATGGCTTTGAATGTGGCCCAACACAAATTCTTAAAACATTGTGGGATTTTTTTTGTGATCTTCTTTTAGTTCCTCAGCTATTGTTAAGTATATTTTATGTGTGGCCCAAGACAGCTCTTCTTCTAGTATGCTCAGGGAAGCCAAAAGGTTGGACACCGCTGGTATACACGGTTCTTCCTCTCTGTGCTTCATCCTTGTTCCAAAGGGATGATCAGGACAATGGAGACACACACAGAGAGAGAGAGAGAGAAAGAGAGAGAGACGGAGGCAGAGATAGAGACAGACAGACAAACAGACGGCCATGGGACCCAGTTCCCACTTGACCCCATTTTGCTGTGTGGTCTGAAGCTAGGTAGCAACCTCTCTGAGTCACAGTAGGCCTATGAGGATGTCTGTGCCCAGGGGTACAGTAAAGATGTATACAGTTCAGCTGGAAGACCCTTTTCGTACCTCTCCTTCACCTGGGCCCCAGCCAACCTGGGAAGCAGGCAGATTGGTGTCCTGCTGCTGGCTGCTAGTGGTATGAACTGGTCTACCTCTCAGACAAGGGCTCCCATGGGCAGGTGGTGAGGTGGGATTCCTGGTGGGTCAGGTAACACCTTCCTCCACAGACCAGGGATTTTGAGAGCCTGGATCTCCTGCTACCCACCCAGCTAAACTCATCCAACTCAAAGTCAGTTGAGTCCCTTGTTGGAGTAGCTTCTTTCCCTAGTGAAGTGTACTTTAATTGCTCATTTTGTGGGTGGGCTTAGAGAGATGAGATGACTGGCCTGAGGTCCCACAGCCTGTTAGTGGGGAATGGTGAGGGGGCCCCCATGGGCCATGTGATCTGGGAGTGGAGTACAGGAGTGCAAGGTGGTTATGAGCCAGGCAGTTTGTTTTTTTAATTCATTTTTATTGTTAGACTTATTGGGGTGACATCTGTTAGCAAGGATTACATAGGTTTCAGGCATACAGTTCTACAGTGCATTGTCAACTTGATGTATAATCAGTTCACCACCTAATGTGACTTCTCTTTCCATCTCCTTATATTTAGCTTCCCCCCCTCCTCTCCCAGCCCCTCCCCTTTCTCCCCTCCCTAACCCACTCGTCCCCAAATAAACATTAAACTATTGATTGTGTCCATGGGTTATTTGTTTGTTCATTTCTTTTTTCTTTGCTTTCAGTTTTATATTCCGCATATGAGTGAACAGGCAGTTTTTTGATCTGACATGCAGACCCATGGGCTGTCGGGGGTTAGCTGGGGCTCTGGGAGAGCCAGGTCTCTTTCCCTGGGGAGAAGTTGGCTAAGGAATGCAGGAGGTGTAGGGATGAGGAATCTGGGAGTTCTGGGTTGCAAGCAGTTTTGAATTCCCCTGTGAATGTCAGTGTTTGGTTTCATGGAGGAATCAAGACTTCTTTCTTGTTGGCTTTGGACACATAATAGTTTACCTTTCTTTATAAAGTGTTTTGATATCCATGATATCACCGAATCTTCATGGCATTCTGTGAGAGGTGATGTGGGACTTGTGTGGGAGGGCAAGGATAGGGTGAGCTCTGGAATCAGACAAACCTGGAGTTAAATTTAGCAATTTAGCTCCCACCAACTCTCTGCCCTCAAGCACGTGAGTAACCAGCTCCACCTTGGTTTACTCATCTATGATAGAGTCAATCATGCCCCACAGCAAATAACAGCAGCTGTCTTGTTGGCTGTGCACCTTAGGTGAGATAAGGTCCGTAACCACTGGTCCAATGCCTGCTGCAATGTGGTAGTTCTCATGATTAAATTTTTTTTTTAATTTTATTTATTTTTATTGTTAAATTTATTGGGGTGACATTGGTTAGTGAAAATTATATAGATTCCAATTCTGCAGTACATGTGTTGCATTGTGTGATCACTACCAAGAGTCAGTTCTCCTTCCATCACCAGATATTTGACTCCCCTACCCCGCTCCCCCCTTACCCTGAGGTAACCACTAAGTTAGAGACTGTGTCAATGAATTTTTGTTTCTTTGTTGCTTTCAGTTTTGTGTTCCACATATGAGTGAAGTCATACAGTTCTTTGTTTTTTCTGTCTGGCTTATTTCACTAAGCATGATGATCTCCAGGTCCATCCATGTTGTCGCAAATGGCAATATTTCATCTTTTCTTACAGCTGAGTAATATTCCATTGTGTCTATGTACCACAGCTTCTTTATCCAGTCATCTGTCGCAGGGCACTTTGGCTGTTTCCATGACTTGGCCACCATGAATAGAGCTCTGATGAACTTTGGGGTACCCATATCTTTGTGGACTAAGGTTTTCAAATTTTGGGGATAGATACCCAGAAGGGGGATTGCTGGGTCATATGGTAACTCCAGTCCCAATTTTCTGAGGAACCTCCACACTGCCTTCCACAGTGGTTGTACCAGTTTGCACTCCCACCAGCAGTGTACCAGAGTTCCTTTCTCTCCACAGCCTCTCCAGCACTTGTTATTCCTTGTCTTGTTGATAACAGCCATTCTCACAGGTGTGAGGTGGTATCTCATTGTGGTTTTGACTTGTACTTCCCTAATGGTAGTGAAGTTGAGTATTTTTTTATTTGAGGTCAGACAATTTCATGAACAGACCCCAGATAAAGTGCTACATACCTCACTGCTGAGTATCAGTACGGTCACCTTCGAAGTACTCCCCTTGGGAAGCTGTGCACCGATGCCAGTGCCTAGTCGGTTATGACGCCTTACCTAGTTGTTTGTACAGTGCTGCCAGTGTAGTCTTAGAGGCAAGTTCACAAACTTAATTGTCAGATTAAGTTTAAGGGTGGCCTAGGTGCTGGCATCGGTGCAGAGCTTCCCAAGGGGAGTACTTTGAAGGTGACCGTAGTGATACTCAGCAATGAGGTGTGTAGCATTTTTTCTAGGATGAGTTCGTGAAGTTAATTGTCCCACTTTGTGTGTCTCTTGGCCATTTGTAAGTCCTCATGGGAGAAGTGTCTATTTCAGGTTCTCATTCCATTTTCTAATTGGATTGTTTGTATTATTTGTTGTTGAGTTGTGTGAGTTTTTTACATATTTTTTAGATATTAGCCCCTTGTCAGAGGTGTTGTTTGCAAATATTTTCTGCCATTATGATTTTTATTATCAGCCCACTTTACAGATGGGAAGATAGAGGCTCAAGAAAGGAAGGTGACTTGCCGGAGGTCATGTAGTACTTTAGGTTTGTCCTCCAGACTTTCTGTCTGTGGCTTTTTTTCTCCAATACCCCCTCTCTGTTCTTGAGTGGCCAAAGTGACCTGACACATCATTTATCCAATTCTCAATGCAGGATGCTGTCTGAAGAGGCCTTATGCCCTCACCCCCTGCCTAACAGCACTTACCTGGCACACAGTAGGCATTTTAAAAATGGTTGTCCTGTGCATGACTATGTCGACAAGTTGGTGTAAAAATGTAAGAAATATTTTTCTAGGAAGCTAAAGCTTGTGCCCCTAAGCCTCCTTCTGTTCACTATCCCTTTAAAACAACCCTTTACTTGTTTTGGATGCAAACCTTTGTGCAAAGGGCTGATCACTTCCTTTCCCTGCACAATGCTGACTCGGCTCACTTCTCAGGGATAGGCCTGGGGAATACTGACTGCTTTGCTGGGAGTGCCTGGACCTCTTGGCCCCCGCACCCAGAGACCCTGGGCTACTGTGCCTGTTCAGCAACAGTTTCTGCCTTGGCTGGTCTCTGGCTCATCTCACCCTGACCCTTCATTCTGCCACCCACAGACCACCCACCCCAGCAGCCCAGAACAACTTCTTCTTCCTTCTTGAGTGCGTGCATTTGTGCCCTTCCTAATTTGCTGCTTCTACCTGTTGGGGACTGAGAAATGGGGCAGTTGAGGTTGCTAGAATTGATTCATTCATTCTTACCTGTTCAACCAGCCATTGTTGATCCTGGGTCTTGCTAGGGATTCATCTACCCACCCACCCATCCATCCATCCATCCATCCTGATTGAGGACCTTTGCAGTGGGTTGTGATCAATCAAGACATGACGGCACACCTTCCTGTCAGTGCAGGCAGGAAAATAAGGATGTGCGTGGCAAACACCAGTGCAAGACTTTACAGCTTGTAATCTGCCTCTGCTTGCATCACCACAGCAAATCTTCACAATAGCCCTGGGGATGCCATTGTCCTTGTTTCGAGGATGAGAAAAGCAGAGCTCAGCAGGATCAGGTCCCTTACCCAGATGACAGCAGTGAGCAGAGAATTGTAATAGGAACTCAGGTCTCCAGTCTGGCCTGTTATCTGTTCCCTCTTCTGTGCTACATTTCTGAACTGTATGGTGCCCTATTCTACTTCTGCTTCTGCCACAAATGATTGCTATTGGGGGCTTAACTCAGACTTCTGCCTCTGTAAAATGGTCAGTGCAAGGAAGTGTGGCCTCGGCTGGGTACCAGCCGCAAAGGCCCTGCAGTGCGCATACCTGGCCCTGCAGTGGACCTGGGCACACCATGTAGGTCTCTTCCCGAAGTGTGTTCTGAGGAGCCCTAGTCCCCTGGGATGGTAATGTGTTAAAGGACACATGGGCAGAGTCCAGAAATGCCAGGTTACCTAAGTGACAACAGGACTTCCCAGGTCCTTAGTGTGTCAGTATTAATTAGGGGTCCCCGACAGATGGTACAGTGCACAGCCAGCCTTTCCCAAGCTTGCTCGAGCATGCAAGTCCTTGGTCACAGACCGTGGTCTGGGACTGACAGTCCAGGAAGCGCCCGATAGTAAACCCTCACCTTCCCACTTTGCAAACAGAAGCCTCCAGCTCGAGCTGGTTTCTTGCCCAGGGCTGTTTGTCTTTTGAGGGATCACAGGGAGCAGAGTTTAGCACCAGGGAAGAATTGATACTAATGGTGGAGTTTCAGGCAGCAGGGAAAAGTAGAAGGTGAGATAGTTTTATTTTTTCATCCACCAAAGGAAGGAATCTCCGACATCTCCTGTGTGCCAGGCACAGAGCCAGCATTTGGAAATGCCAAGAGGCATCTGACTAAGAACCTTCCATATCATTTCTCCGTGCCCACCAAGGGATTTTAAAGAAAGACAAATACAAGCCTGAAAGGGAAGAAATTGTTCTAGGTCTTCGTGGTGGGGGTGAGTGCGATACATTTCCTCCGTTCAGCAGAGCTTTAGTCCCAGGTCCTGAGGGGTATGTGTGAGGCACTTCCAGGGACAGTTAACCTGGGCAGAGTGCACAGGCATTGTGAGGGAGGTCAGGAGTGTGGGGAGGCTCTGAGGAGGCAGGGAAGGAGACAAGGAGACTTCCCTTGGGATCAGACTGAGCTGGAGTTGGGGGGAGAGGAGGAGGGAATTTGACTGAGGCTGTGCAAAGAGGGCAGAGGTTACAGGGTGGGCAGGCTCTGGCCAGCTGGGAAGGGCATCCTTGGAAGACCAACAGTGGAGCAGAAATAGAGAGGTGACAAAAGGTGGGCACCATGTTTAGGACACTGTAAGGAACCTGGGGTGATGAGGGCAAAGGGAGGAAAAAAGTGGGGTACTTCGGAGATGGGCTGGAGAAGTTGGCTGGGGCAGATTATGAGGGTCCAGACACTGGCTGAGTGGGTGCCTCCCTGACTGGGTGCCTTGAAGACCAGACCACATCAGTCATCCCAGTGTCCCCCGCACCTGGCTGGCACCTGGTAGGTTTGTGGATTGACTGGGCCCTTACTATATGACCTTGGACAAGTCGTTTCCCTCTCTGGACCTTGAGTTCCTCGTGCCCATGGTCACACAAGGTCACCTATCATGTTCCTTCTAGCTCTGAAGGACTCTCGGGATTTCTTACGTGTGTGGAGGGGAAGACCAGACCATTGCTTGCCCAGCCTGTGGGTTGCCCTACTGGACCCAGGATGAGGGGCAGCCTGTTTGCTGGGGGGCAGGGTGTAGTGGTCAGTGGTCAGGCTGGCTCTGCTGGTGGAATTCACTCTTCTTTCTCTTCTCCTTCAGTAGTTGGCCCTCTAAGCGCAGCAGGAAATGCCCTGGTGTCCTTGCTGATGGCTCTTCCAGGGCCCCAAACTGTGATTTGGGGGATGGGGGGTGGAACAAGGCTGGGGTTGAGGGTCATGTGCATGCAGCAGCTGGTGCAGGATAGGAAACTCTGCTTCTTCTCTGAAAATGGCTAAGTTATTTAATCTCTCTGAGGCTCAGTTTCCTCGTCTGTAAAGTGAGAACAGTAATAATTCCCACACTAGGCTTTGTGAAGATGCAATGAGATAAAACTTATGAAAGCATATAGTAAGCTGACTTACCCACACACATGTGAACAGTTCTTGTTGGCAATAGCATTTAGTGGTCCAAGTTTCATAATCACCCCTTTCCCAGAAATGCTCCCTAGTGGCTGCTCACCATTCTCTGTGTGGCTTCTCTTGCTGAGTACATTTTATCCAGGCCACAGGGATAGGAACCCATAAATTATGTACAGGTTGCACATGCAGATCAGGGAGTGTGTTTGCACTCTTGTGTCTGTGTGCACTTATGGCTAGGTTTGTTTTTTTTCTGGAGAACCCCTGTTGGGTCATCTGTGTACATTTAAGCAGGAGGAATATCAGCCTGCTGGGCCCTGGGACCATGTATAATACCGTATACTGCCCCCTCCCCAGCAGAACCCCAGAGGCCTGCAGAGAGTTGCATTTGGCCTCTGAGGAAGAGTGGGGAGCATGTGTCAGGAATTCCCTTTCCCCACTTTGTCTGTACCGCTCACTGGCTGGGTCCAGCAAGGATTGCCCACACATAGGAGACTCTGGCTGGTTTCCCTTGTAGCTAGGCTTTGCGGGGCATTGGGCCTGAAGGACGGCACAAAACTGTCTGCCCTCCATCCCTCCACTTCCCAGTTGATGACAGGAGGTGTTGTATCAGGGCAACTCAGATGATCTCTGGTGTGGATGCTGCTGTATTTCAGTAAGGGCTGGAACATCTGCTCTGGGGGGCCCGGAGCCTGTCACACAGAGTGCTTGGTCAAAGTCACCCTACCCAGGATGGGGTGCAGGGAGACAGGGCTGGGCTGTGTCCAGCATCATTTCCCCCAGAGTTCTGTGGGTCGCTCTCAATGCCTTTGTTCCTGGGTGGCTCCCAGATGGTGTCCTGGACCCACCAGGGCTGGGGTTGGAGGCAGACATCTGGGCTCGGCTGACACCAGAGGCATCACAGATACTCCCTCTGCTTGGGTTAGCTTAGGGGTGAAAGGGGGCCTGGGGCAGGCAAAGAGAAGGATATAATGGATTAACAGCATAAATTTAAGCAGTTTATTGACAAAAGAGCCCAATGAACATAAACATCAATTCTCCCTCATCTTAAAAAGGCCTGACACACTTAGCTCCTGTCCCAGCTCCACTCCGTGCCTGTGCAACCTTGGATTTGTGTTGTGGCCACTCTGGCTCAGCCTAGGCCAACTTCACAAGGCTGGTGTGAGGTCAAATCAGACCATCCAGAGGGTGGGACACCCAGTAGGGTGATGAGCACGTAGTAGGCCACAGATTTGCAGAGAAGACCTAATTCCTGTCCAGAGCAATTAAACTGGTTATTTATGTACTTGACCTGTGGTCTCTCTGAGCAGGAAAGAGAAAATTTCTGTTAAGTTCCTTGAGATGGTCAGCGCAGCTTAGACACATTCTCAGCTTACGACCCCAGCAAGGGAGCCTCTGACTCACATGGGCTGGGGGTCGGGGGACTTCCCTCCAGGACCACATGAAGCCAGGGAGCCCCTTGTTTTGAGTCCTGGCTCTACATATTTGCCCGTGGCCTAGGGTGCGTCCTAGTCTTCCTGTATCTGTAAAAGGGAGGTAAGAGTCACCTAACTCAGCACTCTGAAATTCAGGTGACAAATTATCTGTAAAGTTCTACTGGAAAATGAAGAGCAGCTGATGCACAGCAGGTGCTTGGGGGACTCTGGGGGAGGTGGCCCAGGGTACAGGCCAGTGGCTCAGGAAGCAGAGGCTGTGTTCCCCATGTTGGTGACCAGCAGGCTCTGTGACAGCCAGCCAAGTGGAGCCTCATTTGCTTTCCTTAATGGGACAGCTGGCTAATTAGCCTCTGAGTATTCCTGACGAGTGCCCCTGTGCACATTCCTGACACGTGTCCGGTTCAGCCCTTGCCTGACCGTGTGGTGACCCACTGTCCTGTCCTGATTCCCAGCTCATGCCTCACATGACCCTGTGGAGCAGGTGGTGGGACTGAGGGAGCAGGAGACAGCCCTGCGACAGGGGCCCTGGTTCCCGCGGGTAGAGAAGGGGAGTCCAGGGAAGGAATCACTGGTGGGGAGGGCCAGGGGGTGGGGGACAGTCAGCGGGAATGACTGCCAGGTTCTTTCACCAGTTCCCTGTAACCTTGAGCCTCTGACCTTTGCCTCTCTAGGCCTCAGTTTTCCATCTAAAAGAGGATGTTGAAGGACGTGGTCCCAGAGAACTGTGGCCTAGAGCTCTGCAGTGTGAGTGAGTGACCTCCGAAGCCACCTAGGCCTGGCATTCCTGCCCTGATTCCTTCATCTCCCCGACCTTGGGCAGGTCGCCCGGCCTCTGCAGGCCTGTGTGACAGGGGCGTGCTGGCCCTGCTGGCACAAGGCAGACACTGAGAGTGGATGCCCAAACCAGCAGTGTCTGGAGGTGGTAGGCCTCAGGGCAGCCTCAGCCTATCCCCTCCTTTTCCTGTTTCTCCTGTAGTGCCCAGAAGTTCCCTAGGAACTCTTGCCCCCAGCAGATCTAGGTAAAAGGGAATGTGAGTGTAGTTGACCTGAGTCTACCCAGAGTCATGGTAGAGCTGGCCAGCTTGTACCTCTTAAGGGGAAGGAGAGGTGCACACACAAGCCCACCCTCAGGTCTTCGTCCACATCTTGGAACTTTGATCCACTAGAACCATGAGATCTTTCTATTCCAAAATCTTAGAAGCACGGGATCATGGTATCTTAGAATCTTGGTCCTTTGAAATCAAGACTTTGGGATCCAGACTGGATTTGGAAGTGACCTGGGGGTCCTCTGATGCAGACCTCCATCCAGCCCAGGGAGCCCCTCTGCAGCCCCCTGGACACCGTGGTGTTGGAGGGGCTTTCTCTGCAGTCCCCTTGCATGGGCCTCAGGCTTCAGTCAGGTCACAGGGCTGTCCACCACTGCCTTGTGGTCATGATTGACCCCCAGGCCCACACCACTGGGGCTGGTAGTGCCGACGGCTGTGGGGAAGGAACTAGCCCCTGCTTAGCTAAGAATAGAAGGCTTTGTGTGATTTAAGTAGCATCCTGATCATATCAGGCTCTGGGAAGTTTATTATATTAACAGGATCTGCAGCCACCCTGGGTCTTCCTGGGTTGGGGAGAGAGGAGGGGTGAGGGTGCTGGGACAGCCACTGGACTTCCCTGGGACTTCTCTCCTGTTTCCACCTGATGATGATTTTACTTTTTCCATCAAGCAAGGCCCATTGCTGCTCCTTTCTACTCCCTGGGGATGGCTGGGAGCATCACCAGCATTCCTGGGGGATCCTCTCTTATGGAAATAATTCTAACCAACCATCCAACCCCTGAGAGGAGCAAAAAGATTGTTGAAAATGGCTTTATCTTCAAGGGGAGAGCTGGTGATGGCAGCCATTTATTGAGCACCTACTGTATACCAAACCTCACCAGGGCACTATGAGAGGTGTCCTTATCCCTACTATACAGATGAGGACACTGAGGCCCAGCTGGTGCTTGGTAGAGCTGGGATTGGAACCAAACATTGTCCCACTTCATCCCTTCTGAGGGCAAAGGATTCCTGAGTCAGGGGAAGAGGTAAGAGTCAGAATTCTTGGAGGGAGCCCTGGGCATGGAGGACTTCATCACTCAGCGTAGTGGTTCATGCTTTGCCCTATGTTAGAGCCTGTTCTGTGTTAGGCAGTGTGGAGGAGGAGAGACAGTGCTGGGTTGGGAGGAGGAATTATGACCCTATCACAAACATAGTAGGTGTAGGCACCTGTTTATTGAGTCAGAATAAAATCAAAGCTCCTTGGGTCTCAGATTCCCCTCTGTGAAATGGGCAGAGGATGCTTGGGGCAGGATCATGAGGCTGTACCTCTGATTTGTGTCCCCCTCTCTGGTGCCTCCCACCTCCCTCTCTCCTCAGAGACTATTCCCAGTGTGCGAATGGAAAAGAATCCTGGGTTGGCCTCTGATTACACAGATGGGAAGACTAAGGCTCCAGAAGGACAGGGACTGGCTCAAGGTCACACAGTAAGTGGGCCTGGGAGCACATAGTAGGTGTTCACGAAATCCCTTCTTCCAGGCCAATGCCTCTTCCCCCCTGGGGCACTGCTTTTGTGTGGAGATCTGGAGGGCCTGTGATGGCCTGGGAGATGCAGTAAGCTGGGTCCTGGGAGGGAGGCAGGGACCAAGCTCTGGAACCTCTGTTGTGCCCCAAATCCTGCCCAACTCAGATGCTCGCTTGTTTGTGAAGCCTGGCTGGACTTCCCTCCTTAATCCCCCTCCTAATCCCTCTCTCTACCCTAAGAATGGAATTTTTGTTTTTTAAACTGTGGTTAAAAAAACACACCACATAAAATTTATCATCCTAACCATTTTGAAGTATACAATTCAGTAGTGTTAACTGTATTCACATAGTTTCACAAGAAATCGCCAGAACTCTTTCATCCTGCTGCAGCTCTACCCCTCCGCCCTCCGCCCTGCCCTGGCAGCCCCATTCTGCTCTCTGCTTCTAGGAATTTGTCCGCTCTAGATGCCTCACATAAGGGGAATCAGGCAGTGTCGGTCTTTTTGTGACTGCTTATTTCACTACGTGTAATATCCTCTAAGTTCACCCATGTTTGCAACACGGTTGTAGCGTGCTCGCATGACAAGACTTCCTTCCTTTTTAAGGCTGACTAATATTTCACTGTTTGTGTATGCTAGATTTTGTTTATCCGTTTAATCATTATTTTGGACATTTGAGTTGCTTCTCCCTCTTGCCATTGTGAAAAGGGTGGCGGTTTTATAGTTGAGGGGCTCTGGGTTGGATCCTGGCTTGCAGTACCACGAGTTGTGGAACTGAGGCCTTCACTTGCTACTGTGCCTAATGGGTTACTGCAAGGATTAGACATTGTCCTTGTAAAAGCACCTGGTACACAGCAAGCTCCCAGTGAGTGGTAGGTAGTATTCATTCTCATTATCCACTTTTCTTCTAGGGACAGATTCCTTTGGGAGTTCATAGGACTGTGGATTATTGGACCCATGTACCCAAGGTCACCTCATCCCCCACCCACAGGGCCAACTCAGCATCTGCTGAGTCTTAAAACAATGAGGCTAGAGAGTACCTGGGCCCAGAGAGGGGCAGGGACTTCTCCAAAGTCACACAGCCAGTCAATGGCCATGTCAGGATTAAACCCACATCTCCAGCCTTCCTACCTGGAGCCCTTCCTGCTGCAGTCCCCAGGGTCCACAGGCCTTGTTCTTAGGAGGGTCTGGCTTCCCAGAGGCCCATCTAACCATGTAAAACATGCAGGGTTGGGGGAAGTGGGGAGCAGGGAGATGAACATTGAGTTCAGGCTCATCTGTGAGGGGCAGAGGCAGGTGGCATTCGCCAGGCATCTCTGATTGCCACCTTGTCCCACGGCTGTGGACAATGGAGCTGCTTCAGTGACAAGGAGCTCATGTCAATCTCATTTGCATGGTGCAGGCTTGTCTAAAGTCCCTCTCTTGCACCTGGGCGGTCATTCTCTGTTTTCACTCACTCCGTTTTCATTTGCTTATTCCTTCTCTCAGTCATGTATTCAGCAGCCACTCCCTGGGGCCTGCTGTGGGCCTGGAGACCAGTCAGACCCGAGGCAGTTAGTATGGCATAGTAGTGAGAGTGGATTCTGGGACTAGACGACCTGGGTTCAAATCCTGGCTCTGCCAGTTAGTAGCTCTGTAACTTTGGGCAAATTGCTTAACCTTTCTGTGCCTCAGATATTTCTCTAAAGTGGACATAATGATGTTCCAGTTACTACTGTTATGTAACAAATTACCCCGAAACTCAGTGACTTTATGTAACAACAATCATTTCATTATCTCCCAGTTTCTGTATATCAGGAATTTAAGATGGGGTCAGCTGAGCGGTTCTGGCTCAGGGTCTCCCCCACGGATACAGTCAGATGGCGGCTAGGGTAGCGGGGAGCTGGAGGTTGGCCAGGCCGCTCTTGCTCTTCATGTGGTTCGCGAGGCTTTGTTGCACTCTTTGGCTCATCTGGGCTTCCCCACAGTATGGCAGCTTGAGAGCTTCAAAGCAGTCAGGTTGTGTACACGGTGGTACAGGGCTCCAGCAGGAGTATTCCAGTGAACGAGGCAGAAACTGCACCACATTTGATGACCTGGCCTTGGAAGGTCACTTCAGCCATTAGTTCTCAGCCCTCCCAGATCCAAGGGGGCGGGGGGAACAGTGGTGACACAGACCCTTCCTCTCCATGAGAAGAGTTACATTGTAAGAAGAGCAATTGGAATGGAAGTTATTGCCGCAGATATGTGTGGAAATACAATCTGCTACAGTTGTGAGAATTAGATGAGTCAAAACACAAGCATTATCTAGTATAGTGCCTAGGCATTGTATATAAGTGGTAGCAAACACATCACCAGGGAAGGGCGATTTTGACCATATGCAATTTACTCATGATATGCTGACTTGGGGACCTAACTTCTACTACGGAAGCCAATTCACTGAATTGCAGCACTTCCCACTGGGGTACTGAGGTATCTATAGGAGTTCACCAAGCAGAGACAAGTGGGAGGCTTTCCTTGCAGAGAGACCTAGCTGTGTAACGGTATAGGGAGTTATAAACTGAAGTCCCTGGGGTGGGGACTTAGCCTCAGGTGGCTGGGGCTCCCTTGAGGTGAGCAGTGGGGGGGGGGGGGTGTAGCGGGAAGCCAGGAAGGTGCCTTGAGCCAGGATGAGAAAAGCTTTGCATATGAGGTTTGATCCTCTGAGTCCTGAGGAGTCCTTGGCTATTTCTCAGGTAGCAATGTGAAGGGCTAGAGTGCCCTAATGTGAAACCACTTCTGAGGCAGAATCAGCAGGACCTGGGGAGTTCTTGGACTTAGGGGCTATAGAGGGATGTCAGGAGTGAGGGGCTCCAACCCAGGCATTTGCCTGCGGTGTTTGCATCAGCTTTGCATGTGATATGCATACCCACCCTGGCTTGCTTTCCCTACCTTTCCGGAATATTGGATATTCTGTGATTTTTCTCTGCTCATATCAGCTCTCCTGCAGGAGAAGGTAGAAGGGGACTGCCTAGGCAGGCTCGGTCTGGAGGACCCTGGCAGACAACTCTGGGTTAGCAGGCAGGATCTTCTCTTCTGCCCCCAGCACCATCTGTGGAGAATAGCTTCTGTACCCTACAATCTCCCCTTCTAACACCCTTTCTATTCTGCAGCCTTGTAGGTTTCACCTGAAACAGATCCTGGGGGTTGTGGTATCCAGCCCCTCTCTCATCACAGATGGGGAAACTGAGGTTCAATGACTTGCTCCAACTCCCACAGTAAGGAGCCAGTTCCCATGGCTGCAACCAGGTGCAGTGGCCCTCAGGGCTGCCTCCAGTTCAGGTGGGAACTGGAACTGGTGCTCTTGAGGAGCAGGTGCTTCCCTGTTAGACCTTCTGCTTCACCTGAAGCCTCTTCCCAACCACCCTTACAGGCCAGTGCTCACTGTGGAGGGAGGGCATGGCCAGGAACATGATTTCAAGGAAAGAAAAGAAGGGCATAGCAGCTGTGTGGCCTAGGAAAGTCACTTTTTCTCCCCGAGCTGTGGGTTTCTCACCTGTAAAAGGAGGGTAAGAACACAGACCCCAGTTGTCCGGAGGATTAGATGAACTCACCAGTGCTGAGTTCTCTCTGATGTTGGTGCTGCATCTGGGAAAGGGAACTGCTGGGGGATCACTCGGAAGGGACATTTGAGCTGTGATGTGGAGCCAAGACAGGACTAGGATTGGGAAAGGCTGGCGTCTTGATCCTAAAAGCTCTGAGTTATGACTAGGCAGGTACAGCCCCCTCCCCCGCCCCCCACCCACCACCACCTTGCTTAAGAGAAAGCCCAAGGGAAAGATTGGGGTGGAATCCAGGCAGGATCCCCTCTAAGAGGGAGGGTGTGATTTCCACAAAGTCTCCTGGAGGAAAATTTTGTGGAAACTGAGAGGGAAGGAAGGTTGAAGCAGGCAGAGCTCCTCCAGGGCTGGCCCTGCCCTGGGGGCTGTTGCCCCTTCTCCCTGAGCACCTACCCTATAGCTCTGAGCACCAGCCTTGAGCCCTGGCCAAGCCTATCTTAACTCCTGGAGCCCATGGTATCTAGGGAGGCGGGTGCCCAAGTCTGTGCTGCTGCTGGGATGCCGCGTCCTGCGGGCCTGCCCGCACATCTGTGCGCACCTTCGTGAGCTGTGCGCCTGTGCCATGCGCCCATGATTATTTGCCTGTCTGTGAACCTGCACTGTGTACTTGTTTATGTCTGCCTGTAGGCACTTGCACACATGTGAGGGGGCTCCTTGGCTCCCTCCAGTCCTATGCGATCTCCTTGTAAATGACAGGTTAGAATGGGGTGGGGGGGGTCTGTGGGCTGAGGGGAGATCCGGACCTCCCCAGCTGGGAAACTTCAGCAGAAACACCAGTTCCCAGATGTGGGAATTCTTTCCTGGAGGCCTGTCTGTGCCAGACTCAGGCTGGGTGCTGGGACCCTGAGTCAGATCAGACCTTCAGGAGGCAGACTCGGGCAGGGGATACTGGCATGGCTGATGAACTGAGGGCTGTATGGGACACCCAGAAACAGGAAAAGGCATGCCCCAGTCTGACAGGAGAGTTAAGAAGAAAGGCTCCCACAGGAGCATTTGAGCCAAGACTTGAGGGATGTTTGATGGCAGATGAGAGGAAGAGGGTGGAGAACAGAGCAACGCTGAGTCGGAATTTGGGGATATGAGGAAGGGGGGTGGGAGGATGACTCTCATCTTTCAGGCCTGGGAGATGGGGAGAATGGAGGCTTGAGGTGGGGGACGGGGCAGGATCAGGTTTAGGGGAATGTGCTTGGTCCCCATTTGGACACTGTGGATGTGAGATTCCTGTGGGACATCCAGGGCAGGATGACCTGAGGTCCATGGGGTACTCGGGCCTTGAACTCGGTCTGGCAGACACAGGGGCTGGGATGACATTGCCTAAGGGGGGACGTGAAGGGCTTAGGACAAAGAGCAGCAGCTGGTGCCCTGGGCAGAGAGAGGAGCCAGCTAAGGAGCTGGGGGCTGGGGCGGAGAGGGAGGAGGGAAACCGGAACAACTGGTGTCCTAGAAGCCAGGGAAGGAGGACGGCTCCTGAAGGAAGGCGAGGTCCGCAGTGTCCAGTGGGCTTACTCGTGTGGAAGGCAAGGTTGAATTTAGTGGGAGCAGTGGGCAGAGGGTTTGCAGCAGGTGAGGGGGAGGAAGTGGAGACATGAGTGTGGACAATTCTTTGAGAAATTTGGATGGAAAGGTGGGAAAGGGAGTGCTAGCTAGAAAAGGGTGTAGGGGGACGAACTGGGTGAGACTGAGGCCTGTTTGGTGCTTCCTGGAGAGGGGAGAGGACATGCAGAGGCGCGAGGAAGAGGGTGAGACCTCATCCATAAACACGTGCTGTGGTCCTCGGTGGGGAGGGAGGGCTCCTGCAGTGTGCGGAGGGCTCTTCCCGGAGGAGTGGGTGTGGAGAGCAGCAGCAGAGGAGGTGGCGTGGTGGCCCTCAGGCCTGTCCTGAGCTTTGCCAGGCTCTAGGACATCTGTCCACTCTGGGTGTGAGGAAGATCTGGGGCCCTCACCTGTGGAGACTTTGACCTCCTGGGAGGCAGGAGCCCTACAAAGTCAGAGCATCCTCATAAACCAGGTTCTAGGCCAACGGGTGAAGCTCAGGGCTGGGCAGGGTTGGCCTGTGGTGGCCTGTGGTGTCTCCCGTGCTCACTAAAGTGGCTTCAGAGACGCTTCAAACAAGAGACCTGAGAAGGTCAGGACATGGATTCGTCTGCTTCCAAAGAGGCCATGCCCAACCCCATGCCTGCGCTCAGCTTCCAGTTACTGGGAAGTTCTTCCTCTGAGTCTAGCCTAAGTCTTTCCTGCTATGTGTTCCCTTCTTGTGAACTTGTTCAGTCCAGCTCTGTGGAGCCAAGCTGATCAGCTAGCTGCTTTGAGAGGCGGCCAGTGTTTTTACAACTTGTTTTCATGAAGTTGGTTTGAAGTCTCCCTGCATTCTCATAATGTTAGACCCGCCCTGATTCACAAGGATTGACCAAATCAGGATCTGAGCCAACAGAGGAATCTGAGACTTACTCATCGCCCTTGGATCATCTGATTCTCCTGCTTTCCTTCCAATAAAACAGAAAGTAAGTTAGCTCAGATGGCCAGGAGGAAACAGGGTTTGAGGATATAAACAGGTTCAGATGATGCTGACAGTGGAAGGGGTCATTGCTCAGGCTTGGCATTGGGCTGACCTCAGTTCAAGTCTTGTCACATGGGAGATCTTAGACAATTGTGTCTCTGTGCCTCACTTTCCTCATCTCTGAAACTGCAAAATTAATGGCACCTACCTCATAGGTTGGGTGATAGAGAGGCAGACCCGGAGACCAGGATTCACATCAGAAATTTTCCAGGAAAAGAAAACAAAACAATACAAAACAAAACTTAAGAGAATAGGCAACATAGAACTAGAAAGAGAAGAAGCAAGAGTGTGATTAAAGTCAAGCCCCTCAAGAGTAGGCTGACCAGACGTACTGTTTTAAACGGGACAGAAAACAGTGCTACTGTCCTGTTAAAACAGTATGTCTAGTCAGCCTACTCAAGGGGGACTTGGCTTAGTCCCTAGAGGCCTGGGGATGTGGAGCCAGAGCCAGCTGCTGGGAGCAAGGCTGCTGGACAACTTAGCCCTCCAACTACCAGGTCACTGGTATAGGGGACTCTGGGCTGTAGGCAAGGAGATTCTGAGAGCCAACAGGTGTTGGCTCTTGGGCAAGACCATGTAACCAGGATGCCCAGAATGGTAAAGAGGCCCCAGGGGACAGCATGACAGAGGCCTCTCCTGAGGAATAGTGTGCAGATTTTACACAGTAAAGTATACAGTGCTGATTATGGAGAACCTGGTACAGAGGAAGCACCAATAAGTGACAGCTCTGCCCACCTGTTAGAAAGAGGGGTGCAGGGAGTTCCCTGGTGGTGTAGTGGCTTAGGCTTCGGTAGTGCCAATGCTGCAGCCTGGGTTTGTTTCCCAGCCAGGGAACTACCCACATTAAAAAAAAAAATGAAAGAGGGGTGCAGAATGAGCATCAGCGAGAGGCAGGGCCTCTGAGAGCTGCCCTGTTTCCCCTCTGCTCTCCCAGCCCCAGGTGCTGGCCCACTGTCTCAGCTTTTAGAGGCAGAACCTCACAGAACCCCCCTAGCCTGGCAGACTGGGTACCAGCCCCTAGGACTCTCCCCACAACTTGGCTTCAGGCAGTCTTTTCAGCCTTGCCAGGGCTGGGCTGGTGCCCTGCCATAGCACCTTCCAGAGAAGTTTGCCTCTGTACCACCCCCACCTCTGCACAGCCCAGAGGGGTTTGGTGAACTGCTGGGGATGGCACAGGGCCGATGGGCGGATGTTAGGTGAGGGCCATGGAGGCACTGAGCTCCTTGGAGGAAACTGAGGTCCCTGGGGCCCATGTTCACCCCAGTTGCCTTTGGCTCTTCTTCCCAGCCCACCCCACTGTGTCTCCTGGGCTTTTTCCATAGAAGATGCTCAGGGATTGCTTATAGAACTCATGTTGGTCAGCATGCCCCAGGAATGAACAAATAGAAGTTGTGCTTCCAGGACTCTGATGACTTTAGCTGGTGATGTCAGCCTGGGCCCTGATAGAACCTGCCCCAACCCTTCTCCTCTCTCCCTCCCACCCCACCCGTGATATTACAGGGAATATCACCTATAATATAGCTGCTGGAAGTCTAGCCCCACAGAGCACAACAGGCCTGGGTTCTAGTCCAGACTACATCACCTGCTGTGTGACCTTGGCCAAGTCACCTCCCCTCTCTGAGCCTCAGTGTTTCTAACCATAGTTTTGTAGGCACTTAACCTAAAATCAGATGATTTCAACAAGGTGTTAATCCCTGTTTGACTGGTACCCAGAGGAGTGAATTCATTTGCCCATGATCACACAGAGTGGAAGTGAAAGGGCTAGGACCTGCTCCCTGCCCCATGGCTGAGTATAGCAGCGCCTTACCCTTTATCAGCTCTGCGCCAGCCCCCAGGCTCCATCTAATTCAGAACCTGAACTAACCTCCCAGTGGCCATGATGAATTGAGCCAAGCACTGGAGTGGTCAGTCACTGCTAACTTAGTCATTAGCTCATTTGGCAACAACATTTATTAAGCACCTACTGTGTAAGCGGTTCTGTATGCAGATGGGCAGGGTCCTCATTTCTTCAGGCTTAATGTCTAGTCCACTGTAGGGCTGTGCCCTACCCTGAAGCCTGGGGAACCCGCAGACCCCAGGTATGAGGGTGGACATAGGGTGGTGGTCCCAGAGGAGGAAGTGGTCTGAAATGTCTAGGGCCCTTCCCTGCTCTCCACTGCCCCAAAGCAGGCAGGGAGTGGCTGGGTGCCAGGGAAACAAATGTGCTCACTCCCAGGTATTTGTTGCTTCCTGTGGTGGGTTCCTGCTGGGCTAGGCTGGAAGACGGCTTTGGCCCACCAGCAAGGCCCTCCTGTGCCCTCCCCCAGCTCCTAGCCCCTTTGTTCACATAGGCAGTACCATCTGTGCACCGTTACACCTTTGGCTTCTCCAGCAGGAGCTCTACACACACTGGCACACAGGAGAGCTCAGGAAGTCTGTGTGGGTGACTGGATTTATGTTGTCTAGACTGGCTTAGGAGTCAGACAGAGTATGAATCCTGGCTCTGCCACTTGCATAGCTGTGCCCTTCAGCGAGAAACTCAAAACCCTTAACTTCCATGGGAAATTAAGAGGACCATGTGCGAGAATGGACAGAGAATCTTGGCTTTGTCCAGCTACCACCAGTCCCTCCATGAATGGTGGACGGTGCTATGGCAGATGCACTCTGCAGGCGCCAGGCCAAGTAGGAAGCACAGAGAGATGCGGTTAGGCCCTGATCACAAGGTTTTAGCACTTTACAGGTTACAAAGGCCGGTTGCATCCTGTTTGCTGGCTTCTCCAAATCACCCCACAAGGCAGACTGGGCTGGCTGTAGAACTCTCATCTGACCAGTGAAGGCCTTGAGCCTGGAGAGGAAGCTGACCTGCCTTCCAGTGGCCAAGCCAGGCCCAGAACCCAGGTCTTTTGGCTCTTAGTCTCCTGCTTTCTCCTCAGCACCCCTGCCTGCTCTGAAGCCCAGTTACTGCCCTCTGGAAGCTCTTTGTGAAAGATGCCAGGAAGGAAGGGTGGTGGGCAGGGAATGTGGAGATTTGTCAGCCGAGATGTCAGCGGTTGGAGGGGTATCATGGTGGCTTTAGGCCAAAGGGGGTCACTGTGGTCAGTGGGCCCAGAGTGAGGGGGCAGGAGGGGGGACTGGGTAGAGGTGCAGAGGAAAAGAAAACCAATTGTGGGGCCACAGATCATTCATTTAGCCTGATGGCCAGGGGGCTACCAGCCTGGCGGACCAGAGGCAGCTGGGTCCTCCTATCCAGGTCCCTGCACAGATAGTTCTGGAATGTAAGGGATTTTAAGAAGCACCAGGTCTGTAGAGATGCCAGTCAAGTCACTGCCCTTGAGGACACTTGAATCAGCTCTGGTAAGGCCCACATCTAACTAAGCATGAGGACATTTCATACCAGGGGTGCCAAAAACTGTATACACATTTTAAGAGATATCTGTGTGTTATTCTTCGAAGTTGAATTGAATTACAGTAGCAATGTGTAGTATGACATTGATGCAAAAGATGGTGTTAATCAAATGAATGATAGCATCACCATGCAACAGGCAGGACAGTCAAAGAAAATGGTGGAAACATGGTGGTTGTTCGAGGAGTGCAAGACCATTTTGTAATGGTATTTGAAATTCAAGAATGTTGTTTGAGTTTCCCCCATGTTCATCTGACTTAACACCCCTTGACTTCTATCTATGGGGGACCTTTAAGAATGTGGTGTACCATAGAAAACTGGCTACACAGGCAGTACTTCAGGAAGAAATTGAAATGATGTGTGCAGTGATACAAGTGGACACTTTGGTGAACATTGTGCAAGCAGTAGTTCATTGTAATCAGAAGTGTCTGGACGCTGATGGTAACCACTTTGAGCACCACCTGTAATTGCAGAAGTCAAACATGACTTGTATTCATCTTTTGTTATCAGTATATATTGAGTATTACAATTTTAATACAGTTTTTTTTGTCTTAAAATTGTATACATTTTTTTGGCACCCTCTATATAGAGCACTCTCTAAAAGCAGACTCTGGGGAAGAGAGGACTGGCTGGCAGCCTAGATGATGCTCAGCAAGGTGAAGTGAACAGCATAGGTAGCCTGGGACCCACAGAGAGCTGGCAGGTAGAGAGTGGACAGACAGGCCTGGCCCAAAATCTGCAGGGCCCAGGACAAAAGTACAAGTAGAGACCTCTATACCTTTGTCAGATATTTGAAGGTTATGAAACAAACCAAGAAGATTTTTAATCTTGACAAATATAACTTCATAATGCAAAGTGAAATATATATGTAAATTTTATATGACTGAAAGGAACAAAATATCAAGGAAGACTTAATTATTATTACACATCTGGGTGTTTTGATGGTGGGCTGGGGATGTGCAGATAAGTAATAAGACTTATAGTTCATACACTATTTCACAAAATATATTTTATTGTCTTGATTTTAGCAAAATCACTATAATTATATTGTTATAATCAAGATTTTCACATCATTTGAGAACTTTGCATTGATGGTAATAATCTCAAGGATCAAAAATAAAATGCAATTATACTTAGAGTTATAGAATTTGACTATATTTTCATAAAAAATGTAAATTAAAGTAAATGTAAAGAAAGGAAAATTTACATTTTCAAAACTCATTTTTGTTCCTTGAAAATAAATACTCTAGAAATTAAAACTATACACATCACAATTAACAAATGTGACATTTTAAAATAAAATTATTTAAATAGAGATGAAATACTAATTCAAATTTTTGAAGATTTTATAAATATGCAACTATTGACAGTGCAAGTATTTAATGTTCTATCTAGTTGCCAATGTAAGGAATTAGTATCACACTTTATGTTACACTGATTTCGGTAATATGAATTATTAAGTACAGTGGTCTCCCCTTACCTGTGGGGAATACAGTCCAAGACCACCCCTCCTCCCCGTGGATGCCTGAAACTATGTATAGTCCCACACTATGTAAAATTGACCCCCTAGGGGGTTAGGGACACTGACCTGTGCAGTCAGAAATCCTCATGTAACGTAAGTTCGCCCTCCACCTACACAGACTCTCCAGCCACAGATTAAAACTACAGTTGATCCTTGAGCAATACGGGTTTGAACTGTGTGGGTATACTTATACCTATGGATTTTTTTCAAATCCTCCTGTAAGTGGACCTGCACAGTTTCAAACCATGTTGTTCAAAGGTCAACTATAGAGACTATGTTTTTTCTTATGCATACATATGTATGATAAAATTCAATTTATAAATTAGGCACAATAAGAGATTGAGAACAATAACTAATAGAACAATTATAACAATATATTGTAACAAAAGTTATGTGAATGTATTCTTTCCATAGCACAAAGCAGCATAAACTGTTTTTTTCCTATTAAGTTGAGAACTTTCACCTTTTCACTTAAAGGAAGCAATTTATGGATTTTTTGTGTCTCATCCAAATTACCCACATCACTGCTGTTGCACTTTGGAGTCATTATTAAGTAAAATAACTGTTAATTGAACATAAGCACTCTGATACTGTAGTAGTGAATTGATAACTAGATGGCTACTAAGTGACTAAGGGTAGGGAGAATATACAGTGTGGAAAAAGTGTGGATAAAGGAATGATTCACATCCTAGGCAGAATGGAGTGCAATGTAAAACTTATGAATCGTTTATGTCTAGAATTTTCTATTTAATAATTTTCTAACATAGTTGACCCCAGGTAACTGAAACTGCAGAAAGTAACCCACAGATAAGGGAGACTACTGTAGTGTAAGATGTTCCTCAGATACCATCTGCATTTATTGTGAATACCACACTAATTCATGAGTACTTGTAGAACCACAAATTGGAGCAGGGAGAGAAGCAAAAAAAAAAAAAAAAAAAAAAAAGTGGATGATGCTCCACATTACTGGGAAAGAGCTACAGTAAGTCCTCACTTAATATCATCAATAGTTTCTTGGGAACTGAGACTTTAAGTGAAATGATGTAAAACAAATTTTACCATAGGCTAATTGATACAAACAAGAGTTAAGTTCTTATGGCATAAAGACCCCAAATTCTTCTAATATTAAACATTGAAATAAATGTGAGCTATACATGCATTTAAGAAAGATGAATAGTGCAGCAGCAAAATGGTGGTGTGAGAGAGATCTCCGAAAAACTCCCCTGGAGATTACAACTAATAAAACACCTACACCTCAATCAAGGACCCTCTACACATCATCGCACAATCACAGCTAAGAAACCCACTCATTGCACTAAGGTACCTGCAGGTGGGCAGAGGGTGAAACAAAGGAGAAATAAAAGGGGAAGAGCAAGGGACATAGCTGCAGTGGGTCCCGCTTTGAACTCTACCACTGGGGGAGGCAGGAGGAAGAAGGCAGTGGGATAGCGCTCCGGGCCTCACTCATGCCATGGGACAGAGGAAAGGGGGCCCAGAGGCGGGGGCATGAGATACCGCACTCACCTCACTTTGGCCCCAGGAGGTGCAGACCGGTCCGCAAACCACAGCAGCCGGACTTCACTCCAGGTCCCAGAGGAGGGGGAGTGACTGGGCAGTGAGGAGCTGCAGCGTGAACACACTGGCCGGGAAGGAAAAGGAGAGAGAGGGCTGTACTTGAGTTTCTCAGCCCACAACCAGGATGATCTGAAAGACCAGCACACAGGACTGACCCCAAAGCTCAGGGCAGAATCTGTGCACAGGGCAAACTGAGAACAGAAAGGTCCAATCACACCCAAACTCCCTACACAACCCCTGCAGCCATAGGAAGAAAACAAAGCTGAAAATGCCCCTCCCCCACAGACCTCTGCCCACCCACTATCAGCAGCGAAGACCAACTGCAGCTGGAAGGGTCCAGAGAGGCTGCAAAAATAAGAAACCAGAGAAAAGGAGCTCAAATTAAAGAGATGGGGACAGATGACCCAGCAGAAACAGAGCTCAAGGCAATGATTATAAAAATGCTTAAGGAACTGAATGATAGTTTCAACAGAGAGATAGGAAGCATCAAAGAAGACTTACAAACCACTATAAAGAGACAGAGAGAGATAACAACTATATTAACTGAAATGAAGAATGGAATAAAAGTCACCACATTAGATAAAATAGAAGTGCAAGAAGTGATTTGCAGGAAAAGCCAGCAGAAAACACCCGTTTAGAATGGATAAATATGAAAATCCAGAAAAATGAAGATGGTTTGAGATTCCTCAGGGACAGTTTTAAGCGGGAGAATATCAGAATCATAGGTGTACCAGAAGGGACAGAGGAAAAGCAAGGGATCAAGAAATTATTTGAAGAAATAATGACTGAAAATTTCCTAACCTGATGAAGGAAATAGACATACAAGCCCAGGATGCACAGAGAATCCCAAACAAGATGAACCCAAACAAGAACACACTGAGACACATCATAATTAAAATGGCAAAGGTTAATGAAAAAGAGAAGATTGACAGAAAATATTCAACGTGATGAAAACCAAGGATCTACAACCAAGAATAATGTATCCAACAAGGCTAGCATTCCAAATTGAAGGACAGATAAAGAGCTTCTCAGATAAGGAAAAGTTAAAGAAATACATCACCACCAAACCAGTACTGCAAGGAATGATAGAGGGACCTCCTTAAGATGGGAGGAAGGATGGGAGAGTGGGTACAATAAGGGAAAGGGATGGAGAAATTTAGTTTGATTGTTAATATAGAATCAAAAGCATCAAAGAAACAAAACTCATGGACACAGTCAATAATTTAATAGTTACCTGTGGGTAAGGGGAGAGGGGAGGGGGAGAAGGGACAGGGACACGAATATATGGTGATGGAAAGAGAACTGACTCTGGGTGATGAACACGTAATACAACACCTAGAAGATGTAATGCAGAACTGTACACCTGGGACCTATGTAATTTTACTAATCAATGTCAGCCCAATAAAATTTTAAAAAAGGAAAAAAACGGTGAATAAAAACAGGTAAGATAATTCTTTTGCAATCTGCTTATTCCAGTTTAGGGTCAAGGATGGCTTGAGCCTCTCCTAGCAGCTGGAGCTTAAATCTAGGTATCTGAAGTCATTCATTTCATTCACACATACATTTGTTCATTTATTTAAAACTCATATTCACTTCCTCCAGTTGTTCATTTTATTGTAGATTGCCAGGCCATAATAGTCTTACAGTGTGCTGCCCCATGACCCTCCAGATGAAGGCACTGAGGCTCAGAGAAGGGTACTGCTGTCACACAGCAGAGAAGAAGCCCCTGGCGAGGCTTCACACTGCAGAGGATGGGCGCTGTGTTGAGTTGCAGAAGAAATCTTAGTAAGTGCTGCTATGTCCCAGCGAGCTTCCCTTCCTCATCAAACCCTGCTACTCAGGCCACCTGCCGCAGGGCCCTGGGGAGATCCTGAAGGGTGTTTCTGCTTGAAAAGCCACTTCCTGTTTGGAGCTGGAGCACTTCCGTCAGGTGACTCACAGGCTCCCGCTGGCCCCATGCTGAGAAGCCAAGGTGGGGGTGGGAACCGGCCGGGGCTGTGCCAGCCTCTGCCCGCGACCCCAGCTGGGTGACCCTGAGACTGAGTAGCGTCTCAGACTGGAGGTAGGAGATGGGGATGGAAGGAGGATGCTAGACTGTTCTCCCCACCCAGCCTGGCGGGCAGGGCCCTGAAGGAACAGGGAGCTCGGGCTGCCATGAGCATAGGGCAGCCTCCACATCCAGTCATTTCCACACCCAGTTTCCAGGGCAGCTGCCCTGGGTGTGGACTGACAGCAGAGCTGAGACACCCCCACCCCCACCAGAGCAAATTTGTGACACTTTCTCTTCTTTAAAGGATAGTGAGGTATGATCAAAAGAGCACTAGGCCAGAAGTTATGGACTTGGATTTCTGACACCAACTTTCTGGTGACCTTGTCGTTCCCTGCCCCTCTCTAGCCCTCAGGATCCATGTCTGTCTAGTGCCGGGAGGGCTTGCTGGCTGTGATATTTTGTGGCAGCTTGGTATAGCAGGATTTAAATTAAGAGAATTGGGTTTGAATTCTGGCTCTGCCACCTTGCTGGGTATGTCCACCTCTCAGAGGCTCCATTTTAAAATTAGAAAGAATAATAATCACTTAAGGCATTTTATGTAATCTAATCCTCACATCAACCCTATGGGGTAGATTTATTTTGTTGATGTTGTTTTTGGTGTTGTTATTGGAGATTGAGGCACAGAGAGGTTTAGTAACTTGCTCAAGGTAATGCAGTAATAGTCAAGATTCTAACTTGGGCAGTTTGACCCCAGTGTCCATTCTGTTAACAGCTATGTTCTTGCTATTCAGATTGTGGTCCTTGGACTTGCAGCATGAGCATCACCCAGGAGCTTGTCAGAAATGTAGAATCCCAGACCCCAGCCTAGATCTACTGAGTCAGACAGCATTTTAACAAATTTCCAGGTGATTTGTTTGCACATTAAAGTTTGAGAAGTCCTGCTCTATTTATAGTGTCTCTGTCGCTTAGATCTTAAGACCATTGTGGGAAACGAAGGAAATAAATGTGTTTTGTAAACTGTAAAATGCAGTACATTCAGGGCACTGTGAGAAACCTGGGGACTGGAGGTGGAGGAAGGCAGCGCTAGGGGTGCCCCAGAGTCTCTCAGTAGTTGGATGTCATTTCCAAGCTGTCTCTGAGCCCAGCTCTGCCCTCTTCCCATCCAGCGCTGTCTTAGCTGTGTATTTCTTGCTAGTGTGTGGTCCCTGGGCCCAGCTGGGTTGGAGAGAGTTTGCATTGGCTTGGGCTGGGCACCAGGCCTGAGCCACCACTGCCCTGGGTCTGCAGGTCACCAGGAAACCCGGGTTCCAGCCCCGGCTCTGCCTCTGATCCTCTGGGTGGCCTAGGCAGGCCCCTGGCCCTGCCAGCTGGTATCCCCTAGTGGGCAATATAGCAGCACCCTCTGAAGCCTGCAGTCTGACTCGGAACCCTGTCCCTCCTGTCCTCTTCCCATGGCCCATTGGCACCATCTCTCCCCTCAGTTCCTGGACAGGAGCGCTGCCCTGCAGACTGTAAGAGCTGATGACGGCGGAGGCGGTGCATGAGTCAGAAGTCAGCCACATAACTGCGGTGCCCCAGATCCCGCCCCCAGCCCACCCGCCCTCCCCAGCGGCTGCTTTAGAACAGCTGGTTTGGCGGCTGCCTCCAGAGAAGCAGGTCCCCGAGCAGCACAAAAGAGCCTCTGCCCCCAGGAGCTGGGCGCAGCCCCTGGTTTCACCCTAGGGTGGCTGGGCCTTGGGTCATGATTCTGTGGGTCCTGGAGTTGAGGGGGAGGAGTGGGTCAGGGAGCCGATTATACTGGGTTTGGGGTTAGGGTGGTTTGTGGTCAGCACTTGTGAAGGTGGGATTGCATGTGCGGGGTCTCATGACCCACAGCTCACCCAGCAGCTTAGCAACTTCTCCAAGGCACGGACTAGATGTGACCCATCCTTGGACCCCACACCTAACACGAGGTGGGCACAGGGTGAAGGCTCACTTAAGGGCCAGCTGGGAGTGGAAAATGCAGGGAGAACTGATGAGTGATCTGACTGGGTTTGTCCCCTTGTCCCCGCAGCTATCCCACTGAAGTGACATCACCAACTCCGTGAACAGGACACCACGGGAAGCCCAGCTCACAGTCACTGGAAACTTCTTCCAGGTAAAGACAAAAGAAAGGAAGGAGGCGGGGAGGAAGGCTGCACAGAGTAGCTCACTGGCTTCCGAAACGCCTCCCTCTCCTGTGGAGGCAGCATTCTAGTTTATCAAAAAAGGCAGGGGGTACAGGCATTATTGTTCCATTTTACAGACGGCAGAAACCCTGAAACTCAGAGTAGAGTTGTCTCTTGCTTATTCCAGTGTTCCTGGTACTTATTTATCTAAGCATCTTGCATGTATCAGCGCATTTAACCCTCAGGACAGCCCGTGAGGTCGGCACGAATGTTATGCCCCTTTTATAGAGAAGGAGTTAGTAAGGGGCAGACGGGTTTCAAACCCAGGCAGACTGGCTCTCAGGTGCACATTTCTAGAGAAAGTGACACTTCCGCAAAGGAATTGGAGGCCTTGAATCGCGGAATTGGCGTGAACCTTCAAGGTGTGTTGGCTGGCTGCCAACACGTAGGACTTTAAACAAGGCCGGTGTCCTCTGGCTACTGAAGGGAAACCTGGGGGTTTGAAAGAGGAAAGAAAAGGTTAGGGCCCAGGTTCTCAGACTTGCCTGGAAGTAGAGGGGCTGCTGCTCTTCCCAGAACACACGTGGAAGAGAGATGGAAATGACCCTGAGGAAGGAAGTCAGGGTTCTGTACTCGGTCTGAGGTCATCTTGCACTGGACCAGGAACAGAAGTGTGCACGCAGGTAGCAGAGGTTTAAGAAGAAATTGTTGGAGAAAACACTTGAGATGCTTTTTTAGTAGCTTAAGTTTTCTGTAAATAGGGAAAAGCTAATCACTATTCAGAGGCAGAATTGGAACCAGGCTCAGAAATGGCCCTGCCATTGTGGCTTAAGAGGCTCTGGTCAGTTCCTTTCCTTCCTTTGCACATTTAACCAGCTTTTCTGACTGACACACAAATGGACACCTCCTTGGTGCAGAGTGACTCTTCCAGCAGGGAAGGGGCCTGGAGTATCCTGTGTCCCCATCTCCCGGTGCGGGGCCACAGACACTGTGGCTCCTCAGAAATGGCTGAGTGGATCAGAAGTCTCCATCCGGGGAAGCGCTCAGCCTGGTGGGCAAGGCAGCCACGGAAGCGGGTAATTACTGTGCACAGAGGCCTGTGATCGTACCTTCCGAGCTCTGCCAGATGATGTGAGCACAAAGGGCGGAGGCAGTGGGGCCTCCGTGGGGGTGTCAGAATGAGCTTTGCACGGGGTCCATTTGTCAGGCGGCGATGTGAATTGGGGTGATGGGAGGGCCTTCCTGGCGGAGGGCCCAGCGTGAGCAAAGGCGTGGCAGTGGGAAGGCGGGTAGTGTGGTGTGCTTTGGGCACTGCAGTGAGGGGTGCGGAGCAGGGAGAGGTGAGGTGAGACTGGTAGGTGTGAGTGGAAGGAAACCAGAGAATGACTCCTTGAGTGGTAGGACTGGCTTCTCTTCCCACCCCAGGGCCTGTTTGGGGAGCCCGTTTGTATAATAACTCCATTTTACATAAATAAATAAAATGAATTACTGCTTTCCATTCCCTCAGGGGGCAAAAACTAGTCAGAGACAAGTTTGCTCAGTGCAAGTCTCTGCCAGACTCAGCTTCCTCCTCTCTCCTCCTCTCATTCGGGTGCCCCCCTTCCCTGGGACTCAGGAAGTGGCCTTGGAAAAAGCCCGCCTGACAGTCACTGGGATCCCAGGAGGGGCTGGGGTGTCAGCCCAGGGTGAGGGGATGGTCAAAGTGTGCCCCTGTCACCAGGTCCCAGGCTGGCCCATGAGGCCCGACCAGAGGCCCTGGGGACATGTGCTCCCTCCGCCTGCTCCAGGAAGAACCTGTCAGTACCAGTTTTGGGGGTGTGACGGGAGCAGGCTGCTTGTGTCAGGAGGGCCCTCCTACAGCCTTGACTTGGGGAGGGAACCACTCAGCCCTCCAGGGAGGGCAGCGGGCAGTCACAGGAGTATGCAAGCCTCTGCAGGCCGCTCTGCTGGGGAGCCGCCTCTAGGAGCTGTACTGGGACTTCTGCACGGGAAGGGAGGCTGGATGGAATGGGTCCAGGGTCTTTCTGGTGCTGACAGTTCAGGCTTTTAACCCACATGCCGTTTGCCCCGAGAACACTCGCAGGTGTCACTTGCAGCTGCAGCGTTTACCCTGAGATAAATCACATTTACAGTCCTAACCTGACCCCCAGAGTTTGCCACGAAATACCTCACTTTTGTTAGTGTTTTCACTTCGCTCTAGTGTATCACTAGTCTTTGGAAACAAATGACATCATTCTGTTTATAGCATCCTGTTTTAGTACTAGTATCTCCATTTATAAAATATAGTAATTCTCCATCACTGAAAATGTCAAATTCTAGCAAACATAGCATTCCTACATGTGAAAATATTATTAAATACTGATCATCATGTACATTTCTGTTTAGAAAAAACTCCAAGAACAGTTTTTATACTTTATTTTCACATTGAAAACCAGTCAGGTTTGCTTCAGCCTCAAAGGGCATGTTTATGTAAAATTAAATGAGGGTAGCGGTGAGCTGCACCATTTCTTTGTTAAACAGGAAGTGGGTTAATAGTTTGAAATCCAGGGGTAGTTCAAGATCCCTCTTAGACTGCACAGGATTCCAAGAGGGATTCCAAGATCCCTCTTAGACTGCACCAGGATTGTATGAGTCTTGGGTGACGTGATTCTAAGACTGGCTTAGAGAGTTTGCAGCTGGAGATTTTGAGTCTGAGATGCTAAGCTCTGCTCCCTGGGCAAGGTCAGGTCATACCTGGTGACTACTCAGCCCAAGCTCATAGCCCTGAGGGAAAGAGAGGTCCTTTTTGTGCTGGGAAAGCCCAAGACCCCTGGGCAGGGTCCTGAGCCTAGCTCCTGTTCAGTCTGTAGCCCCAAGGATGCTCGTCTGTCCCCCAGACGAGTGCGGGACAGCCGACCTATCCTGACCTCCAGCAGCCTCTCCTCCTCATCTGTAAACCCGTGTCTGGCACTGACTTGTGGGGCTGTCAAGATGCTTCAGTGAGCCAGGGTGTGGAGAAGCTCTTTAAAGTACTGGGCCTGTGGCTATAACTGTAGCTGCTGTTGCTGCAAGGTGGTTGTCCCCCCAAAAGGAAGGTTCATTTCTGTGTCTCTGTGAATCTTTTTTGGCTCTCAGTAGTGCCTGGCACAAAGTGGAGGCTTCTTAAACACTTACTGAGTGAGCTAAAGAGCCTTAGGTATGGGACAGATGGTTCCCGAGGCCACAGTTCCCAGTGAGAAGCAGGGAGCACTACCTGTGGGAAGACAGCCAGGAGGGGCCGGGGAAGTGGAGAACCCACGCCTGGGGTGAAGCGAGCCTGCCCCGCGATGCTGCCAGCCTAGGGCTGCTCCCCAGAGAAAGAGCAACCAGAGGCCTCTCAGGACAGAAGTGTGGGGTAGGCAGGAGGCTCTGACCCCATTGTGGAAAGAGTAATAACGACCCTAATTAGGGCATGATTGATTCTTTGAGGGTACCTGCTGAGCCCTAGCCTCGCCCACTGAGTACCTTTTCCCCAAAGAATGAGCACAGGCGCCATGGCAGGGAGGGGGGTGGCATGCTGGCCCAGGCCTCCCCCCAGGCACTTCTCCCCACTGGCAGAGGCCTCAGAAACAGAATCCCCTCCTGCCCTGTGTCAGCCTATCTTCTCTGCTGATTTCATTAGAATCTAGGGCTTTCTCTGAGGCTCAGAGAAGTGGAGTGACTTGCCCAGGGCCACAGTACAGTGGTGGCAGCCCAGATCTCTCAATTCGAGCCATCCGATGAGGCCTGCACAAGAAGAAATGTAAATCTGTGAGCCCTCCTCAAATGCTAAGTGCAGAAGGCTGTGCTGGAGGGTGGCAGGCAGGGCTCTGAGATTGGTTGGTCCCACATTTCTCTGGTATTTTCAGGCCTCAGAAATTCAGAAAGCCCGGAGATTAGCCCTGTTTCCGCCTCTCCAGCCCCAGCCCTGGGGCCAGGGATTTGTTTTGTCAGTTTGGGGTTGGTCATTAGTTTGGGGAAACAGCCCAGTTGGTGAATTGCTTAGGGGCTGCCCTGCTATCCCTGAGCCCCCAGAGTGGAAGAGTCCTGTTGGCAGCAGACCTCCCCTCACACACAGCTCCCACCACTATCAGATGGAAGCCACATGGGGCTTAACTTGCTGTCAGGAGCCTGGGGATGCCCTTGGCTCTGGGAGAGGCCCTGCTCACCCCCTCCCTGCCACCAGGCTTTCCCTGTGATGTTCTTTCACCTAGATCCCCCTTTCCCTACAAACCTCCCTTATTTCTGAATTTCGCTTAGATCCTGCCTGCTCCAGGAAGTCACTGTGCAGTGATCAGTGCTGGGGCCCAAGGAAGCACAGGAGCTGTGGGTCCAGGAGACCCTGACACAAGCAGGGAAGGCTTCCTGTAGGAGGGCCGCTTGGGCTGAGGTGACAGGAGTTTGCAGGCCTGAAGGATGGGCAGAGGGGCCCAGAGCTAAGATGGCTTCACAGGCACACCTGCACTGGAAGCAGGGGATGGGCAAGGAAGTGAGGAAAGACCACAGTTAGGCCCTGGCCTCCCTCCAAGGCCAGGTGCTCCGACCACCGTGGGGAGGAGTTGCTGAGGCCTTTGACACCTTCAGTTTACTCCAAGTGAAGTTTGGGGTCATCACTGTGAGTTGTGCAGGCTGTGTGACTCTCTTCACCTTGGTCCCTGTCAAAGATGACAGGAGCAGAGCCTGGGATTGGGGTTGAGGATGAGGAGGCCTCTAAACTTGTCACAGATTTTCCTGCAGCTTTCATGCTTATTTTGACTGCTCCAGTCTGTGGCAGGGTCAGGGCTCCCAGGAATGTGTGGGTCTCTTCCCCTCAGACCAGTCAGGGACTGTGGGATTGTCCTTCCCTCCTCCCTGTGCTGTCCCATGTCTGCTTTTCTCCTGGGGATGAGGAGAGAGCAGGGGCACGTGTTTTAAAAGTTGAGGGCCAGAAAGGCCCTTGGAGATCGCCCAGCAGTGTTCCTACCCTCCCGTGACACAGGCGGGAGAGCCAAGGCCAGGGGCTTGTGGTGGTCACCCAGCCTGCTGGTGGCTCAGCCTCAGCCTGTCAGTGCCGGGACTGGGCTGGGCTTGATGCCCCAGTGAGGGCTGCCACAGCCAAGAAGGGGGCAGTTCCTTCTCTGTATGTGTGCCCTGCCTCCTTCCTTGGAGCCCTGGCAGACTGCTGGAGAAGCTCATGTCTCTGCCAGCCCCAGCCCTGTGCCCATCGTGGGTTGGGGGTAAGGGGGTTCCCTTTTCCTCCCCTGGGGTTTTGGCCCTAGTCCACGCCCCTGCTCCCCAGTACCAACCAAAATACTGAGTTTCACCCTTTGAGGTACAATTTGTAGTGACACAGATGCTGTGGCTGGCATAGACATGGAAGGTGCCAGAAACATGGGCAGACCCTCCCTCTGGGGCTGGTGCCATGGAAAGACCAGGCTTCAGGGTTAACAGCCCTGGGTTCAAATCTTGCTTCTGCCCCATGAGCTGTTTGGCCTTGGGCGAATCAGGTAATGTTTTGGGTCTGCTTATCTACCCATCAATTGTTACAGATATCTAAATTAAATATGTATATATTTAATTAATAGATTTTATTTTTTTAAGAACACTTTTAGCTTTACATAAAAATTAATCAGAAAGTACAGAGAGTTCCTGTGTGTTCTCCCTCCCCCACCCCACTGTCTCCCCTGTTAATAAACATCTTACATTAGGGTGGCACCTCTGTTACAGTTGATGGGACAATGCTACGGGGTTTGACAGTGTATGATGACGTGTCCATCATTACAGTATCATATGGAATAGCTCCACCGTCCTGAAAATCCCCTGCTCTCCCACCCGCACCCCAGCAACCACTGACCTTCTCACTGCTTCCCTGGGTTTTGCCTTTTCTAGAATGGCATGGAGTTGAGTCACACAGTATGCAGTCTTTTCAGGTTGGCTTCTGCCACTTAGCAATATGCTTTTAAGGTCCCTTCATGTCTTCTGGTGGCTTGATAGTGCATTTCTTTATCATTGAGTAACATTGCATTTTCGGGATGGACCACAGTTCGTTCATCCATCGCCTGGGGCCCATGCTTCCAATCTGTAACCGAAGCCTGCTGAGCTCAACTTGGAAGGTTGTCATCAGGAGGTGACACAGGTACAGTGTTCAGCATGGGCCCAGCAAGCCCCACACCACCTTTGATGACTAGCTTCTTGTGCTTAGCATAATGTTTTCAAGATTCATTCGTGTTGTAGCTTGGATCAATGTTTTATTTCTTTTTATTGCAGCCTTGGGTCTTTTTATGTGTTACTTCATCTAGTTCCCATTTCTCAGATGGGTAAAGTAAGGCTCAGAGAGAGCTAGTGACCTGTCTGCAGTCACATAGCTAGTTAGTTGAAATAGACCAGACTGGAACCTGGCACTGACACCTGGCCTGAGATTCTGTCCACTCCCAGGAAAGAGGGCGGACTCAAGGCCAGAGGCAGTAGGACCTGTGGGCAGTGAGGTCACGGGAGGGGGGAAGAACAGGGAAGTAGGTCAGGCGCCTTCCTAGGACGTCAGGGCGGAAGGGGACCCGTGGCTCTGTAGCCGGTACTCACTGCCTCTCAGCCCTGGACTCCTGGAAGGCCCTACCCTGTGCAAATAGGAGGCTGTGCAAGTTCAGGGCAGGGACCAGGAGTTCAGACAGAAGACGGGACTCTGGACTGAGGGTGGCCCTTGAACATCAGGCCCAGTGGTGGGGACTTCCTCTTGTCCTAGAGCCAGCAGGAGTTTCAGGCAGGGGATGTTTTGGGAACTTGGCTGGTATCAATAGCCCTGGCTTGGAGAAATCAATTGATCCTAAGTAATGCTATTACCCTGGCAGGAAGGGGTAGTGGGGCAAGTCTGGGAGCTTGTCTGAATGACCAGTGTCTGAGCTGCACATCTCTCTTAGCAGAACTTCCAGGCCTCCTCTGATGAATAGTCCAGGAAGTCCCCCGAGCTTCCTCTGCTTACTGCCCTGTGCTTGCCACTGGGGACATGGGACTAACTCATGCCATCCCATGGGGGAGACGGAAATGTCCACAATACTCACACAGGGTGCCCGGGAAGAATCAGGGATGCCTAGGGCTATGGGAGGCCAGGGAGCACTCTAACCAAACCTGGGGCTCAGGGGAGGCTCCCTGGAGAAGGTAACATCTGAGCGAATATTTGAAGGGTCAGGAAGTATCAATCAGATGAAGGGATAAGTTCTGGAGTGGTGAGGCTGGAGGAGCTGGAGGCACCAAATCCTGGTCATGTGCCTGTTGAAAAGCTTGTTGGGCAGTGCTCCTCCCCTTCACCCCAGGCAGTGGCCAAAGCAATGGTGAGAAAAGGGCTTTAAGAGATGTTAGAAGCAGCTTGAGGGTGCCGAGGAGGTCAGTGTGGCCATGCTGGCTCTGCAGGGCCTGGGTGACCCCCCACCCCCACCCCCGAGACAGCCAGAAGCCTGCTATCTCAGTAGGGAGGCAAAGGTTGGGTGGCCTTGGCTGTGCCTGGTAACTGAAGCCGTGAGAGTGGACGAGATGGCCCCAGGAGAGTATGAAGAGGAAAGAAAAGAGGTTTGTCCCCCAAAGAAGCCCCTGAAGTTCTGAATAGTGTGAACTTTCATCTGGGGAGAGGCGGTTCCACGAGCCGCAGTCAGTAGAGTCCTGGGCTGAGGCTTGGTGTCGGCAGTTCTACTTCCCTCTTTTCCAGATTTGAAATGGAATTTCCATTCCTGGTAGGTTGTTGGGATGGGGAGTGGGGGAAGGTAGAGGGTATCTGGGAACCAGTCCCAAGGTTGGGGGTCCTGAGAAAGGAACATGAGGGAGGGAAACCTGGGTGTGGGCTTCTGCTCGCAGAACGCTCACCTGCCGTAGCTGTCATTGCAGCCACGTGCCCTCCTTGGCATGCCCTCCCTGCTGCAATGGGTTTCCTGTAGGAGTCAAGGCAAAGGCTGTTCCCTCATTTTACAGATTTAGAAAGCAAGGTTCAGGGAAAAGCTGAGAGGCCCCAGCCACAGAGCGAGTCAGTGGCTGCCACGGGATGAATCCAGGCTTCTTTCTACAGATCAGCTGCCTCCTCCCTTCCTGGGGAGGAGGGGGCAGATGTGGTGGTCGACCTGATAGCAGAGGCCCTAATCTGGGGGTGTACATGGTGAGATCTAATTGAGTAAAGCTGAGAGCATCCCCACCTGCTCCCCCGGCTACCCAACCCCGTGGGACTGAGCCGCTGGCAGCAGCACCCCCATCCCTTACTGTCCCCCAGGCCTGGGTTCAGCTTGGCTCAGAGAACCCCTAGCAGCTGCACCTTGTTCCATGTGGCTCCCCAGAGACCCACAGGCATGGAGGCTGCACCAGACAGTTCCCAGCAATCAGGAGGCACTGGGTCCCTCGCTGTTCCCAGCAAGTCCCTAATGCATCTCCCCACTCTGACTGGAGGCTCTAATCCCTGTGCTGAGGTTAACATTTGGGGGGGGGGGTGTGGGTATGGCAGGAGCAGGGAGGCAGAGCTGTAAATGAGGCCCAGAGGTGGAAGGCGTGGGGGTGTACCCCTACGGTGCAGCCCTGGGCCTTTACAGACAGGCATCTTAGGAGCTTATCTTACAGGCCTCAGCTCAGTGCTGCCCCCGGGAGTGCGCCCTGGCCCTCCCTGCCCAGGGGTAAGTGCCCGCAGCCTCCCTTTACGCTTTCTACTCCACACTGCACTTACGCGCCATCATGAGCTGGTGGCTGCAGGGGCCAGCAAACTGCGTGTAAAGGGGCCAGGCAGTGAGGATTTTAGGCTTTGTGGGCCATATGGGCTCTGTCGTGACTGCTCAACTCTGCGGTTACAGTTAAAGCAGCCACAGACAATATGCGAGTATAAGCAAACGAGTCTGGCTGTGTCCGATGAAACTTTATTTCTGGACACAATGAGATTTGACTCTCATATAATTTTCATGTGTCACAAATGTGTTGTTTTTATTTTTTTTTTCCCCTCAATCATTTAAAAATGTAAAAACCATCTATGGGCTATACAAAAAGAGGTGGCTGGCCGGATATGGCCCATGAGTTACAGTTTGCCATCCCCTGGCTCTGCTGAGTGACTTACAGCGAGTGGCTAAACCTTGGGGTGCTTCCGATCTCTCATCCATAAAATGGGGATGACGGTGCTAATACTTTGGGGCTGTAAAATGGTGCAGCTGCTTTGGAAAATGGCTTTGGCAGCTCTTCGAAAGGCTGAGCAGAGGGTTGCCCATCGATTCCATTCCGAAGTATGTAGTCAGGAGAAATGAAAACATACATCCTCACAAAAGCGTAGTCACGGCAGCTTTGCAACAACCAAAGAGTGTGAGCAGCCCAAGTGTCTACCCACTGATGAAGGACGAGACGGCGCAGCCATACCGGGGAATATTTAGTCCTAAAAGGGCCCGCAGTACTGATCCATGCTACAGCATGGATGAGCCTTGAAAACATGGTGAAGTGAAAGAAGCCAGTCACAAAGGGGCGTGTGCTGTATGATTCCACACGGGCACATCCATAGAGACAGACAGAGACGACTGGTTTTCGGGCCACAGGGTGGGAGGGGAGAGACGGGGAGTGACAGCTGACGGACACGCCGTTTGTGTGGCATGGTCGGGCCCCTCAGTAGGGCTGTCAGGGCCCTGAGGGGTCACCGTGTTGTCCTGTTCACACTGTCTCCAGGGACTAGGACAGGGCTGCTACAGAACACACAGCTTCAGGTTGTTAGAGTCCCACAGAACAGGAGTGGAGTCCTGACTCCTTAGGGCAAATTTTACTGCTCTGAGCCTCAGGCTCCTCTTTTGTAAATGGGACAATAATGACAGTGGCGTTGAGGATCGGGTGATGCCTGACATCATGGTGTGTGAGGTGCCCAAGCCAAGGGCCACGCTTGGCCAACACTGGCCCCAAGAGGCTGAGCCCCAGCAGGTATCTTCAGGGCAGCAAGTAGGGCTGGGGCAATTGTTCCTGGGGGCAGCAAATCGGCCTGCAACACACGTCCCGTGGTCCCACTGACCTCCCACAGGCCCTCCCAGGCTGGGTGTCGCTGAGCCCGAAGGAGCGAGACCTCTGGGGCGCCAGAGCAGACTCACAGGCTGGGTGAGCGCAGGCCGGGCGCCGCCCCTTTCTCTCTCTCAGCCTGTTTGTTCAGGTATCTGGTGGGTTTGGGACACAGTCCTTGCCATCTCAGGTGCTTGTGACAGTGAGGTGGAACGATGAGTATGACATGCTCACCCAGTGCCTGGAGTATTTTAAGTGCTCACTACATGTCAGCTTTTGTGATCATTTATTTTAAAACATTTGTTTGGAAAGTCTACTATGTGTTAGGCACTGTTTTAGTTACTAGGGATACCACAGAGAGTAAAACAGACAAAGTCCTTGTCTTTATGAAAGTCACATTATCGTGAGGTAGGCAGACAAAAACCAAAGAGGTGAACTGATTGAGAACACAAAGCTGAGAGTGGCTGAGAGAAGGCGGGAAGGAGTCTCCGCTTTGTAGGCCGTGACCTGGGAAAGCCTGGTTAGGACAGAGTGTCTGAGCGAAGACCTGAGGCGAGGAGGGGAAGGCGGGGACCACGTGGGGTTCTCGGGGAAGAACACCGTAGGCCCAGGAAGCAGCACAGCGCTGACTGAGCAAGTATGGCTGGAGAGGGGTGTTCGTGGGGATTGCATCCGGGGGGAGGCGGGCGGGGGCTGGCCTGGGAGACTGCAGGAGTGGGCTCTCACTCCAGGCGGTACTGGGACACAGCCCGGAGCTCTGCAGAGGCTGACCCACCCTGACCTAGGCTACAGTGACTCGCGCTGTGTCGGGCTGAGCCCGCACTCCTCCCCTGCCTCACAGACCTGTGCTTCCTCCCGCAGGACCAGACTGAGGCCTCCATGGGCTCCTGAGGGCCGGGCACCAGGGCCTCAGGCACGAGCATGGTGAGACACCAGCCCCTGCAGTACTATGAGCCCCAGCTGTGCCTCTCCTGCCTCACGGGCATCTACGGCTGCCGCTGGAAACGCTACCAGCGCTCCCACGATGACACCACACCGGTGAGCCACGCTGCGGCTGGGTCAGAAGGGACCCAGGGGGCCCCGGCTCTGTCACTCCTCCGTGTGGCTCTGGACGGGTCGAACCCCTTCTGGGTTTCAGTGCTCCCTCTGTAAAATGGGCCCATGGTAGTTCTTGAATCTACCTGATTAGGTGGGTATGGCCACCCTGTCATGGGATGTAGCCATTTGTTAACTCTCCTCTGACAGCATGGGGACTGGGCTGTCCTGAGGCCTGGGCAGGGAGGGGTGCTCCAGAAAGGGCACTCCAAAAGGAAGGGGTTACCCTAAGGTGAACAGAAGTTCTCAGCTTGCTGACAGACCCAGACAGGCCGCCAAGCAGGTGGGGTGACTAGAGGGGAGGGTGAGGAGGTGGGTCAGGTCGTCAGGAGCCTGGGAGCTGGAAGGGCTGTGGCCTGGCACCAGGGCCCCGTCACCTGAGCCACAGGCCTGCCAGAGCTGGCAGCAGGCGTGCAGCCCGATAAAGAAAGCCTCCTCCAGGGTTCAGCTCCCCAGGCCAGACTGTGAGCCACACTGCGTCCCTGGGGCACCATTAGCTGGTGAATCTAGTTTCTTCTCTGAAGGAACCCAATTCCTTTAAGAGGGAATGGAGAGAGATAAATTGTGTTTATCTAAAAGCTTTCTGCCTGTAAAACAATTTTCCTCTCTCTTCCTTGTCTGTACAAAGCAGCCAGCCTCCAGATTCAGCCAGCCCCCAACGGGCAGGAATGGCCGGTGGGGGGTGGGGGTGGGGTGGCGGCTAAGGTCAGAGGGCGGGCAGGCATCACAGGGCTATCAGGATAGGGAGGTTGTCTCCTGTCTGCTCTCCTCCTCTGCCTGTGATAGTGAGGGACAGAGTGCTAGACTGAGTCAAGGACCTGGGTTCATGACCCCCAATCGTGAGAAGCAGGCACCACCTGGTGGACACCTGGCCTGATTCATTGCCATGTCTCCACTCCCACAAGGGGAGGAAGGGGTCTGCCCTAGGCCACAGGGGAGGTCCCTACACTGCCGGGACAGCAGCCCCCGTCTCCACCCCAAGCCCTGCCTGGGACAGCCTGCATCACAGTGGGTTCTCCCAGTGACGTAGCCATGAGATCTGGAGTTCGGCAGACCTTCAGCCAAACCGAGCCTCTGCTACCTGTACCGTCTCGACGTGAGACATGTCCACACCTATAGAGCAGCAGTTCCCAACCTTTTCTCACTTGTGTGCCCCTTTTAAACCCATTTCTATAAATTGTGCCCCTTGTTTTTAAAACAGCTGTTTACAAATATTGACACTTTTGTTCAGTGCCTATCTTCATGTAAAATAATGCAAATGAGGTAATAAGTTAGGAAAGAAAAATTACTACACTGAAAGAACAAACTACAGATTTAATTTTACAATATTTGTGACAGTTAAATATTGATAACGACAATCAAGTATTTAAATACTAAATTTAAAAAACTACTTGAAAAGAATAACAAAGACAATGCACTTTTAGTCACTCAGTAACTAAACTGATCAAACTGTCTGGCCATGGATGTATTTATGTTTGCAGAAGTTCTAGAAGAGTCACAAATGGATTGTTCTGAAACTGCGCAATGATTGGTAGAAGAGTGGTTTGGGGGGAGGGTTCATCGCCACCCCCTCACCAATCATCACTTGCTAATGTGATCTAATTGTGAAGTGTCTCCATTAACAGTGATTCAGACTTAGCATTTATTGTTCCATAACTAATGTTTTGCATTTTTCACTTGTTTTTTTGCCATTACTAATTATTTTTTGCTTACCCATGAATGGCCTAGCATGTACCCCCAGGGTACACATACCGCTGCCTGGGAACGAATACTATAGAGAATTTTTATAAGAGTTTATTTGAGCCAAACTGACAACAGTGCCAGGAAGAAGATCTCAGATGTTTTGGAGAAAAACAGTTTTGCAGGTCCTCTTATGTGTTTGGAATTAAGGAAGAAAGAGTACATGAAAGCGGGAGAAAGCAAGGCTGAGACTGGATTACAGGACAGTTAACAAGATCATATATTCTCTTGAGAGTGGTTACTCTTCCCAGGAATCTGAAAAAGAAGGCTTTTCAAAAAGACGTGTTAACCTAGATGCACAGGAGCAATGGACATCCCTTGCTTAAGGCAAAGATAGATCTCTTACTAAAGAAGTTTTGGGCCTGGAGCATGACTACCCACCATGGCCTGCCCAGTTCGGAATCGATGATCAGGTCACCCTGTGAGGTTACTTTCCGTTATTCCGGAGCCCCCTTCTCATTTTCAGTACCTAGACTTTGAGCTTTCTCACGTGTGAAATAGCACACACACCTCTCAAGAAGCTGTTGGGCGGATGGCGTGTGATAAAACATGAAGTGACCAGCATTGTGCTAGCTGTGACTGGTCATTAAGACCAGTCATGTCTGACTCTCAACCTTTATCCCATTCATCTCTGAAATGGAAGAGGGGTTGGGTTAAGACGTGAGAATTCCTTGGTCACTCTGCTTTGCACAGGGCTCCCTTCTCCCCAGAGACTGGGGCAGGCAGCAGGGCCTCCCTATGTCGGGGAAGTCTGCAGGGCACCAGACAGCCTGCATCCAGGCATCTTGTACCAGGTACTGTGCTGAGCACTGACACGTGGCCATTCATGTTTCTCCCAACAAGCCCATGAGCTAGGTGTCATAGCCACCATTTCGATGGGGAAACAAAAACAGGGGACATTAGTGACTTGGCTGAGGTCACACAGCCAGTGAGGGGCAGAGCTCTGGCCCAGTGGTATAGGTCCAAAAGCTCATTATGGGGGTGGGGCTGGGGTGGGGTGACAGCAGAGGCTAAGGAAAGGAGGATAAGGGTGGCTGAGCTCCCAAGCAGAAAGCCCCTGGGCCTTTCAAGTAGGTGCTAAAGGAAGGTGTGTCTCCCAGGACATGTACCCCTCGGTGGGCCCAGGCCAGCCAGCTATAGGCTGGAGTCAGGAAGTAACAGCTCTTGGTGGTGGCCAGCACATGGCCCAGGCTGTACGAAGTGGTTGACTGAGGCCAGTTTGAACTGACTGGAAGCCTGAGCGGTGCAGGCTCTGCAAATGACAATGTTTGGGGTGCCAGGTATGAGGCACAGAAAGAGAAAGGGCCTCAGGAGGTCATAAGCCAGCCTGACTGGGAGAGGGGAGAGGGTTTTGCAGCAGCTCTGGGTGGCAGGGCCTCTGCAGAAAGGGCTGAGCTCCCCTCAGGTGACCCAGGCTCCCAGCTGAGGACGAGCATCCTTCCCCCTTCCCTGTCACCCGCTCTGCTCCTGTTCCCCTCCCACTTCCTGAGCTCCAGCCTCAGCCTGCTCACCCTTTCTCTTAGTCTCTCCCCTCTCCCCTCTCCTCTCTCTCCTGTCCCTCCCAAGACAGCTGGGTGAGGATTGGGATGGGGGCCTGGGCTCCCTGGTCTGGGACCGAAACCGCTATCTGGTGTCTCCACGTCAGGGCTGGCGCAGAGAAGGTGCTCTGTGAATGGTGCTGAACAAACTGAGGCCCTGGAGTGAGCTCTGCGGGCTCAGGCTGGAGAGAGAAAGCAGAGCCACTAGGGCCAGGGCCGGAGAGGCCCCCAGCAAGGGAATAGGGTCCAACTCTGCTGTCTCTTCTCATCCCCACCTTCCTCTCCCCCTTTTGAGACCCCCTTGCCCCACCCCCTGCCCAGGCACTGCCTCTATTCAGGTCCTCTTGGGGGAGCCCCCCTGCATTTCCCAACTCAGAGAAGCCTGGAGTCAAGTTCTTCTGTGAAGCCATCCTCTCTGGGCCTCTCCTGTGGAATGGGGTGACAGACAGTGCCAAGTAGCAGAAGCATTTCACTCTTATCCGCAGACTGGGAAATGAAGTGTGAGAATGAGAGCAGCAGTCAATGTTTATTGAGTACCTACTGTGCGCAGGGGGCATATGGCTTACATGCATTGCCCCTATGGGGCCTGTGTAGCTGTTAGGCCCCTTTTATGGAAGGAGAAATCAAGGCTTAATGCCATGTCACTCCTACAGTCCATGATAGATTGGCTGCAAGAGCCTCGGGAGGACTCATGCGTGTTTTTACACGAGAGTTTGCAAGGAACAGAGAAGAGGGGCGGGAGGAGGACACTGGACCAAGAGCATGGGCAGGAGACTGGGAGTGTTCAGTGTCACACTCGGGACCCTCTGTGTTTCCCTGGCGAGTATCTGGCCCTGCAGTCCTGTTTGCTCACACCGTCCCTTCCCCTTAGGACACACTGACAAATAAGGAAACAGGAGACTGAGGTAAAATGACCTACTCTCCTGTCCCTGGCCCAGGGCGTGGAAGAGCCCGGCAGCAGGAGGCCAGCTCACTGGACAGCTGGGAAGGTGGAGCAAAGCTTTTTATAACTGAGGTAATTAATTGGTGGTTGTCTGTGACTCATCACTCTCCTACTGCCAATTAAGGACTTGGTAGGACAGAGGACAGTCCTCGGGCCACCCCCACAGGCCCCCTGAGGACTGTGCATCTATAGGAGGCAGCAGGCATCAAAACTTCACTTTTCTGCAGCAAGAGGGATATGGGTCAGATGCCTGGAGGAACTTCCCAAGCCGAGACACTGACGAAGACCATGACAGCCAGTTCTCTTGTCCTTCTGTAGCACTTTGGCCACTTGAAGACTGACCACCTACATCTTACAGATGGGGCTCCAGGAAGAGTTAGCGGTTTGTTTAAGCTGAGGGGTTCAGGGTACAGTCTGCACTGCCCCTACTTGCGCCCCCAGTCCTATGCCTTCTCCCTGTTCCATACCAGTCTAGTCTGCAATGCACTGGCTCCTTATTCAATCAACAAACCTGTCCTAATATGTGTCTGGGGCTTGGTGGGGGTCACAGGTATATCAGACCTGGTCCCCAGCCCTTGAAGTACTTTCAGGTGGGTGGGGAACAGACAAGAACCGACACACCCAGACAGGCCAGGGGAAACCCCAGGCAGCAAAGCTTGCCTGAGCTGGTGTCTGAGAGCCCTGTGACAGCAGAGTGGGGACGTGGTCCAGGCAGAAGGAGATGCACGCGTGAGGCTCTGGTGCGAGGGGGCAGGGGCTGTGCTGCGGAGCCTGCGCTCCACCCTGGGCAGCGGGCGCCCAGTCAGGCTTGTGCTGTTCGGGGACCACTCTGGCTAAAGCGGAGAATGTGGACGAGGGGCCTTTGTGCAGGTGGGAAGGGCAGGGAGCCAGATGAGAAAGGCTGAGTCCTCAACCTGGGGACGGGGGGTGCAGGGAGGTAGCGACGGGAGGGATCCCGAGACACCGAGAAGGACTGGCTGCGTCAGAGACTGAGAATCTCTGATGGCGCCTCCTACGGTCCCGTGACTTCCAGCCTGGCTGGATGAGGCCGATCCTGGAGATGGCAACCATGCTGTGCTCAGGGGTCAGTGAGAGCGGGGGAGTGGTGTCAGAGCAGACCAGGAATGGTGCAGTGAGGGTGGGTGGCACACAGGCAAAAATAAGTCTCCCAGCCCCCAGCTGCCTACCTCCCGTGGCGGCAGCAGGAGGACAACCTGCCTGGGCAAGTCCATCAGCACCCCTGTGCCCTGCTCCGCACACACCACTGACAGCGTCTCCTCTGCCTGAGGCCCCCTCTTATCCCTGCCTCTCAGGGCTCATGGCAATGTCCAAGTCCCCCCACCCCAGACAAAATGGTCCGGCTTCCTTCCCTTCCCTCCCTCCCCGGGCTCCCACAGCTCCTTGGGGCCGGGCTGCCCATGTGGATTGTGACTTTCTGTGTTTTGAGGGCAGGGCTAGGCTTAAAGAAGGGGCCCTAGAAAGGACTGGAGGGATGACTGAGTGGTGAGTTGAGGAGCAGGTGAGGAATCCCGTTAGGGAATGTGCCTGCCATGGTGCTAACCATGTGTGGGGAGGCAGGACCCCCGTAAGGTCTCAGGTGTTAGGTGGTCTGGGTGTTGCAGGTACAGCCTGCCCGTGGCTAGCAGAGAAGGGTGCTGACTCGGCTGCGGGACGTCTCAGGCTCTGCCAGTGGGCAAGAGGATTCCCAGCTGGCTCCCTACCTCCCTGTTCTATCAGCACCACGTGGGCCTGTGACAGAGATGTGGGGCAGGGAAGAGTAGATTCACATTTGGAAATCAAGGCGGGCTCCCTGGGTGAAGCAGCCTCTGGGGTGGGCCCCAGGGTGTAAGTGGAGTCAGCCAGAAGCACCCAGACATTCATGGCCTAGGGAGCTGCAGTCTGAACTCTACCCTGCGTCCTTCAGTGACTTAGTGTGTGCCCTTAGGCAAGGCCAGGCCCTCTCTGGGCCTCAGCTTTCTTGTGGGTCAGATGGAGGTACAGATCCATGCCCCTAAGGGTCTAGTTATGGAGATAGCAATATGCCTCATGTCCTATACCAGAGAGAGCACTGCTCCAACCTGGGGGAAAACGGTCCTCCCCATAAAGGTGCAAAGAGATGGCTGTTCCCTTCTCTGGTGCTTTGGGGGAAAGGGACCCAGTAGGTCAGAGAGGTGTCCTCTGAGCTTCAGTTTTCCCACTTCTGCAATGGGGATGATAAGACCCTATTTTATCCTTTAAACCTTACAGGGTTGCTAAGAGGATAAGAACATGGGAGATGATATTATTGCATCCATGAGAGAGAGAGGGGGGGGGGGAGAGGCTGGCAAAGCCCTGGGTTGCTGCAGCACGGGGAGCTGAGGATTTCTCTCTGCAGTAAAGCCATGCATCTCTGGTCTTTAGGAACCCCCACACCCTACCTAACTCCTCTCTGGGTATTTGGCTTGGCCATGCCATGCTCCAGGGAAAGTAGCTAAGCCCTGTTCATGACACTTGTGACCACCTTGAGCATCTGCTTAGGGAGTGTGGATGGCAGTGTGATGATGGGGGATCAGCAGGGGGCGTGGCCACTGCCGCCCTAAGGCCTCAGCAGGGCCCTCTGAGGGGCTCTGGGATAATCCCTCCTAAACACCTCCAGCTCTGCTGCTCAGGTCTCGTGGAGAGATGATGCAACCCACAGGATGGGCAGGAGAGACAAGTTCCAAGCTGGGCCTGATTCCATTCTCCTGCCTAATGAGCAGCTCTGAGTGCCCCCCGCCCCCCGCTCCTCAGCAGAAGGGCAGAAAGAGGCCTAATTGCTGTGCTCTCTGGAGCCCAGAAAAGCAAATCCAGCCTCTTAGGCTGTCAAGAGCTGGCTGGGGTGGGTATTCTAATCCCTTTGCCTGCTCAGCCCTAATGCTGTCATATATCTCAAACCTCCCCATGCTGCCCCTCCCCGCAAATCTCCTGTGTCAGGGCCAGAGTAATCCTTCTAGGGCCTGCCCATCACTCCCTTCCAGGAGCTCCCCACACCCTTCCCAGCTGACATTTCATAGGCTTTTTCTGTGTATCAGTCCCCCCATTTGGAACTTGGTGAGGTGAAACAGGCTGGGGATTGGAGGAACTGGGTACCTAAGATCCGTCCTGCAGGTGAGCAGACCTGTTAGACACCCTTCAATCTCTCTTTCTAGTCTCTGCAGGGCTGTGTGGTGCTGAGGGCACAGCTGAACTCAGGGACCTCAGAGCAGAGCCAGGACCACAGGGAGTGTCTCAGGGACCAGAGCTTAGCCACACGGAGGGAGTGGTGCCAGGCAGAGCCATCACACAGGCAGACCAGAAACTTAGAAACAATCCTCACACATCTGAGAACATGCTGTGTGCTCAATGAACGTGGGAGTTATTGCAAATATCACAAATGGTATAGGGACCGTCGAAGGATCCATTTGGTGAAAGTAAAATTAGATCCCTGCCTCTTACCTCAAACTAAAATAAATCTCAGATGGATTAAAATGTATTTCTTTTCCTATTTTTAAACTTTTTCCTATTTAGGAAGCATACATACATTTGTTGAGAAAATTCAAACAACTTAGAAAGATGTAAAGTAAAAGAAATTATAATCTTAATGCTTTAGAGATGAGGCTTTCAAACCTCTCTCCATACATGTAGACATCCATATGAAGCTATAGATGGATGGATACATGCGGTCTGACAATTAAGTTCGTGAACTTGCACGCTTATGTTGGTAGCAATATACAAACAACTCATAAGGTGTCATAACTTTGGTATATCTGAGTCTCACAGCTGCATTTGTGTCGACATGTGGTAATGTCGTGCTGAGTTACTTTCATTATTCTTGTTGTGTGTTTTTTGTTTGTTTGTTTGTTTGTTTGTTTTTGCTGATGGAACATTTTATTAAGTTAAGAAGGCGGATGGAGCAGATGAGAAATGCCTTCATGAGGCGCCCAGCACCCCCTCAGAGGAGGAAGTGGGGCTGTGTGCCGTCACAAGAATGTTGGAGCTTGAATTAGAGCAACGAATAAACATTAAATTTATTGTTAAACTTGGTAAGAGAGGAAGTGAAATCAGGGACATGTTAGTCCAAGTTCATGAGGATAATGCCATGAAGGAAACGGCAGTGTACAAATGGATTAAATATTTTTCTGAGGGGAGAGAAAGCATTGCTGATGAAGAGAGGTCAGGGTAGCCAGTAATGAGCAAAACTGATGAAAACACTGCAAAAGTTTATCTAATTGTGTGTCAAAATCGTCAGCTGACTGTGAGAAGCATAGCAGACCAAGTAAACATCAATAGAGAAACAGGAAAATCTTAACTGAAAATCTTGACATGAGAAAGGTGTGTGCAAAAATGGTCCCAAAGGTGCTCACTGATGAACAAAAGCAGAGTTGAAGTTTGCCAAGTCCTTTTGGAGAGACAAGAGGATGCCTTGGGCTGTATTATCACTGGTGATGAAACATGGGTGTACCAATACGAGCCTGAAACAAAGCATCGAAGTGCACAATGGAAGTCAGCCCGTTCTCCATGACCAAAAATTTCCATCAGTCCAAATCAAGAGTCAAAACAATGTTGATAACATTTCTTGATATCAGAGCAATTTTTCATTATGAATTTTTACCAACTGGACAAACAGTCAACCAAGTTTATGATTTAGAAGCGCTAAAAGGCTGCATGAAAAAGACGAAAATGACCTGAACTTTTCACCAACAACTCATGGCTCTTGCATCACGACAGTGCACCAGCTCACACAGCACTGTCTGTGAGGGAGTTTGTAGCCAGCACACAAGTAACTGTATTGGCACACTCTCCCTACGCACCTGATCTGGCCCCCAGTGACTTTTTTTCTTTATCTGAAGATGAAGGAAATATTGAAAGGAAGACATTTTGATGATATTTAGGACATCAAGATCATACAGTGACAGCTTAGATGGCCATTCCAGAAAAAACAGTTCCAAAATTGCTTTGAAGGGTGGACTAGGTGCTGGCGTTGGTGCATAGCTTCCCAAGGGGAGTACTTTGAAGGTGACCGTAGTGATACTCAGCAATGAGGTATGTAGCACTTTTTCTAGGATGAGTTCATGAACTTAATTGCCAGATTTCATAGATAGATGGGTTAGAGATTTAAATGTGAACAATGAAGCTGGGAAATTACCAGAATAAAATATGAGTTAGATATACAATCTTGGACCACCTTCCTTAAACATGATACCAAAGGCAAAACCTATAAATCAGTGGTCCCCAGCCTTTTGGCACCAGGGACTGGTTTCATGAAAGAAAATTTTTCCATGGATTCGGGGGAGGTGGTGGTTTTGGAATGATTAAAGTACATTACATTTATTGTGCACTTTATTTCTGTTATTATTACATTGTAATATGTGATGAAATAATGATATAACTCACTTGCCACTATAAAGCCTGCCACCAGATGCAGCTTAATAATCACTTACCACTCACTGGTAGGGTTTGGATATGAGTCTGCAAGCAATTGATTTATTGTGGTCTCTGTGCAGTCAAACCTCTCTACTAATGTTAATCTGTATTTGCAGCTGCTCCCCAGCACTAGCATCACACCTCAGCTCCACCTCACATCATCAGGCATTAGATTCTCATAAGGAGCGTACAACCTAGATCCCTCGCGTGCACAGTTCACAATTGGGTTCTTATTCCTATGAGAATCCAACGCCACCACTGACCTGACAGGAGGCGGAGCTCAGGTGGTAATGTGAGCGATGGGGAGCAGCTGTAAATACAGATGAAGCTTCACTCGCTCCTCCGACACTCACCTCCTGCTGTGCAGCCTGGTTCCTAACAGGCCACAGACTGGTACTCATCCATGGCCCAGGGGCTGGGGACCCCTGCTATAAAGGAAAAGAGATAGATTTGACATTATAAAAATGTTAATTTTTATACAAAAAGCATGATAACTAAAATTAAAGTCAAATGATAAAATAAGAAAAAATATACATGAAAATAAACATTCTTACCTGGAGAAAGCTTTTTATAAAAAAAGAAACCAGTTCCCCCAAATGAAACCTTCTTGGCTTTGCACCTTTACATCTTCGGCTCCCTCCTTCTGCCTGAATCGAGGCTCCCTAACCTGTCACCCCAGCAAGCCCATTTCTTTCAGCTCTGTTGCAGGCATGTCTTCTTCCTCGAACCCCTCCAGACCTTCCCTCCTCCCACAAGCAGCAGTATGCTCCTCAGCAGCCTGTGCTTTCCCCATTTGCCATGCTCATGCCTAGGAATAGCACTGCCTATTTGCTGGTCAGTCATCTGTGCAGGTTGATCAGAGTGGAGTCCAGGCCTGAATTATACCCCATTGTCTGTGCAGATCTGTGGAACATCTGGAAGGGAGCGGTGTGAAGAACATGGAGGGGAGACGCTGGAATTTAGTTTGGTGTGAGGTGTGAGGTAGGGATCTAAATTATATTTTTTACCAAATAGATGTTCAGGTGTCCCAACACCCTCTGCTGGATTCTCTCTCATTTCTGTATCAGTTTACCACGTACAAGTCTATGTCCATTTTTCCAGGCCATTCCCCTTCTTTGGGTCTCAGTTTCTCCATTTCTTAACTGGACAAGGCAAGATGATCTCTGAAATCTTTTCTAACTCTGAAAGTCCAGGGATCCCTCCTTGGCTCTGCCCGTGTCTCACTGTGTGACCTTGAGCAAGGCCCTGAGCCCATTTCCTCTATCAGACAAGGCTAAGTACATGTCCTGCTCCTTGTTGCTTTGGGACAGTTGGGGACTTGCGATTCCCAGACTTACGTGTGAATTCTGGCTTCATTATTTTGCCCTTTGTGACCTTAGGCAAGTCACTTCCCCTCTCTGAGCCCTCGTTTCCTCTGACTATCCTGCCTGTTTTGCAGAGCTTAGAGAGGATGAGACGCGATGAGATGAATGGGGCAAGTAGAAGGCTCTTAGGAGCACCCTGCACCCCAGCTCTGTGAAGACCTCACATAGGGCTCTGTCCTCCCTAGCCAGTGATGTGAGATGAGATGGGGCGGCTGCCATGCCAGGGTCTTCTTCCTCCATCCACGCTGGCTCCTAGGACTGCAGTCTGCAGAGCCAGACTTGACCTCTGCGTCCACTGACCATGGCACCCAGCTGGGGCTGGGGGTGGGTCATCTACTGGCTGTCCTCAGCAGCCGGAAAAATTTGGTGTAGAGCAGGGGGCGGGGGAAGACTTGATCACTGTCTTCACATAATTAAAGGTCTGTCAGATGCAAGGTGATAATTACAGGAACAGTCATGGATTTGGCGACTTACAGCTTACATCTGTAATCTTATTCGGGCCTGGCAGCCTTCCCATGAGGTAGAGGTGATGTCATCCCTGTGAACAGAGGAAGCTGAGGCTTAGGGCCCTGATTGATTGGCCCACAGCCATGCAGCTAGTGGGCAGAAGGGCCAGCTCTTGATTATATTCCCCCACATCCTGGTCACTTGATGCCAGTATTTCTTGCCCTTTCGTGGGACTTGTTCTGTGTGGTATCAGAGAACCAGCTGAAGGGTAGCAGCTGAGGGGGCAGATTCCAGATGCTACTCGGTGGGACAGAGGGAAGGGAAATAACTCCCACTGTCCAGTCACCAGGCTGCACGTCCTACCGGTCGGTGCCGCATGCCAGCCCTGCTGTCCCCATTTTACAGAGCAGGAAGCTGGCGCTCAGAGAAGATAAGTGAATGTCTGCTCCAAGGTCACACATTCAGTAGGCGGCCAGTCGGGATTCAAACCCAGTGTTGCTAGACTCCCAAATGCAGCCTGCCCCTAGCTGGCTATCTTAGAAGGAAGGACTTTCAGTCCAGAGGAGGACCAGGCAGCATCCAGATGGGGAGTGTCCATCCTGGAGCTGTAGGGAAAAAAAACACCTGACCTGAAGTCCGTAGACGCAGTTTCCTTTGCCCCGGAGTGACGGGCAGTGAGCTCACGAGTCCAGCAGGAAGCTTTGGCTTTGCGATTCCGTGAATCTGAAGTCTGATGGATGGTGCCAAGGTCAGGGAGGTGGCTGCTGCTCGGATGCTGTCCCAACGAGTTCAGGCTCCAGGTTCCGTGTGGGGACCAAGGGGAGGTGCTCCAGGCCTTGTGGGGTCCCCAGCAGTGGGAGCAATGTCCACGTGTATCCTGGCCTGGGAGAGCGGGCTGGGGCAGCAGGGCCTGTGCCCGCACTGCTCCTGGGTTTGTGGCTGCAGCCGTGCTGGGTGACTGTAGGAGCCCCTGGGTTTGTGGCTGCAGCCGTGCTGGGTGACTGTAGGAGCCCCTGGGTTTGTGGCTGCAGCTGTGCTGGGTGACTGTAGGAGCCCCAACTGCTCAGAACCTCTTGCCGCATGCATGCTTTTCTCTGAATGCAGAAGGCTCTGGAGTGGGTGGGACAGAGTCAAAGAAGGTTGAGGAGACATGACAATCAGCGCGAGACAGCAAGGAAAAGCAGCAGCCTTGCTCAGCTCAGTGTGGAGGGTCTCATCTTCTTGGAGGGTGGGGACAAGAATGGGAGGAGATGAGGCAGGAGGTGTGTGGTTGAATGCCTGTAGCCTCTGCAGCTGGGGCCTCTGGGGTTCTGTCACAGCCACCCCTGGGAGCAATGATGGAGAAGCCTGCCCTGCCCACAGCCAGGCCCATCCCTTCCCCAGCTGCTCTCCACCTCCCTGTGCCTGCTGCACCCGTCAGCTTACAAACTGCCTGACCTTTGTCCCGCTCACAAGCAGCTGCAAAGCTCTGAAGGAGGCTAGGGTGTCATGGGAGTACCTCCCCTTGGTGCCCTGGGGCCCCCAGGCTCAGCCTGAGGTTAAGTCTGGGGTTGGATGATGACCTGTCCACTGGTGCCCCTGATGCCTCCCTGTGTGATGGTCACATTCACCCCTTCTTCTGTTCCTCACACTGTATCTGAGCACCACCTTGGGCCCTGAAGGAGTCCACAGCCCAGTGAACTAACTGTTCCTTATTATGCTCCTACTGTGTGCCACTTGACATACATCACCTCATTTAATATCAGCCTTCCGATGTAGGGGTTATTATTCTCATTTTATAGGTGAGGAAATTGAGGCTCAGACGGGCTGGATAACTTGCTCAAATGGCAGAACCAGGTCTGTCGGGGGCTCGGGCCTGGGCTTTTTCCATCCCCACAATTCAGAATGTGGTTGAGGGTCACATTGGTGGGTAACAAGAGCCTGTGCAAAAGCAGTCAGAGGAGGGGGGTCTTTGGGGGCTGGAGCAGTGGGAGGGCTTCCACAAAGGAGAGAGGTTTGGCCTGGGGGTGTGGGCCTCAGAGAGAGAGAGGAATCTTAGGGAGCTGAGCTGGGCCTGGGTGGCCGTACTGGCCCCAGCAGGCAAGGGTGGGTTTTAGGGAGAGATGTATAGAGCTGGTTCCTGAGGGGCCTGCAGAGAGCTGCTTCCTGTCAGATCATCTAAGTTCAATTTCACCTCTGCTCCTCCCCCGCTTCGTGGCTTTGGGTACATTGCTCAACCTCTGAGTCACCTCTGCTTACACATATTGAGCCCCTGTGCAAATTAGCAAAAGGCACCTCTTCCCCAGGACTCTTGCCCAGTACCTGCTGGAAGATTATCATGACAAATAGGCACCTTGATGGTAACCACCACGTGAGCGGCCCTTTCCGGTGCTGGGGTCCACAGCTTGCTCAGCTGGACATGGTGGTCCTTCTCTGGGGTTCAGTGTCGTCATTTGCTTTCGGATGGGGATAAAAATACCCCACAGGCATTGTGCAAACTGTAAGAGGTGACAGAGGGCCCGGGGACCCACCAGCCCTCTCCTGACTCCTGAGCACTCTCCTGGGACCAGGGCCAGGCTGGCCTGTTAATGGTGGACCAGGCTCAGGCCTTCCTTCTGTAACGCGCCCTGACAAGGACCATTAGTGCCATTTGGAGCCTTTTTGTCAGTGGAGCTGCTCTCCAGGCCAGTTCCCTGCTTTTCCCTCCCCCGTCTTCCAGCCCTGCTGTTCAGTTTTTCCTCTGATTGTTCTTAGAGTCACCTGCTGTCTCCCTTCCCACTGTGTTGGGGCCTCGGCATCTCCATCTACAGGTTTCCTGTGGCCATGGGTCCTTGGGCTTCCAGCTGAGTGGACTGTCATCCCTAGGTGGCCCCAACCCCAGCCCGTGCCCAGTTCTGATAATGGGGTTCCCACTTCCTTACGGCTTAGGCCCTGCCCCAGTTGGTGCCTCACCCACCTGTCAGTTCCAATCTTATCACCCTGGCTAGTTCCCAAGGGCGGGGCTGGCAGCCCTTTATTCCCGCCCTGTCCTCCCTGCTCTACTCTCAGGATCTAGGGGGTTCCCTGGTGGGGTAGTGGCTAGGCTTCGGTGCTCTCAACGCTGTGGCCTGGATTTGATGCCCAGCCAGGGAGCTACTCCCCACCCCTCAAAAAAGGATCTAGCAAAGTGAGGACAGTGGTTCTTAGTGCTTAAGACCCCTGTCTGCCATGGGCCCTCCCAACACCTGCAGTCTTCCTGGCCACCTGTCAGCATTTCCCCTGGCTTCTACATCACATTTTGCCATAGGACATCATCTCCCAACACCTGCAACACTGTCCCTGTCCCCAGCTCCCTGGTCTTACCACCTGTTGACTGCCAAGCTGCTTGCTGGGACAGACCCATCGTAGGCCGAGGCTGACCCCTCACCCGGGCCCCTCTCAGAACCTGTGTACTGGCCAGACGCTCAGCGGCCTTGCCCCTGCTGCGGTAGAGCAAGCTCTGGACAGGTGGCCACTCACCACTGCCAGCTCAGGGTCCACTAAGGGCTTCTGTGTGGGCGTGGGGTAGTAAACCCCGAGTGAGACCGCTCCGGGTGGGCGTACTCATGCTGGGGTAGGAGAAAGGGTGTGTTCTCATCTACTATTTCATGATCAAATCTTTCTTACGTTCCCGCCCCACCCTGGGAATATGAAGACCACCCAGATCTTCAAGGAGCAGAGAGAGACAGCTGTAGAACTGCAGTGTGTGTGCCCTAACAGACATGGGTCATGGGAACTCTGAGGAAATGGGAGTCTCTCTGGGGATAAGGAAGGCCTCAGAGAGGAGGAGGGTTTGCCCATGGACCAGGTTGCTTTCTAGATGCCAAGATATGGCCCATGCAACGGCATGGAGCTTGCAAGAGCCTGTTTGAGAGACTGTGGGTAATTTGGTATATGGCATGTCAAGTGCATGTGTGGGACAGAGGTGGGGGCGGGGGACACAGAGGTGGGCTGAGGGGCTCAGGTCAGTGGGACTCTCAAGGGAACATGATATGACCAGAGGTGGATCAGTTTTGGGAGACCCAGATATTAAGCTGGGCTGATACCCACCAGCTGCACTCTGTAGGAAATGGGCAAATGAATTATTATTTGTAAGCAAATAAGAATTACAAGCAGCAAAAGGGACTCTTAGAAGGACTAGACTGAGGCTGGGGGTGGTGGGGAGGGGAAATGCCAGACCAGCCAGGGTGGGGGTGCTGGCTCAGACACGGCAGTGTAGGCCAGCTCCTCTGTAGCTGGGGTCCCATGGCCCCACCACAGGAAGCAGGACTGAGCTGTGGCCCTTTTCTGTTCCCCCAGACAATCCCAGGCGTTCTCTGGCTTGGCTGCCAGGGCTCCATTGCTCCAGGAGCGCACATGGCTTACCCTGCATTTCTAAGCAAGGCCGGGCCCCACTGGGCCTGGAGCTGGGGCTCACGCCATTCTGTGTCTGGGCAGCGCAGATGCCCGTGGCCTCTTCTCAACCCCTTCCACCTAGAAAGACCGCTTCAGAGTGTCATCACCTTCACATCAGTTATGTGCATAGGGGAGCTGAACAAGGTATCCTGGCTCCTTACCTAACAGTAAGGAGGAAGCTGCTTTAATTGTTATCCAAGCTCGAACCCTCCTTCCCAGGCTAGGTCTGAAGCAGAGCTCAGTGTGTATAGTCATGATTCATCAGAGTTTGAGAGTCGGTTCTCATGCTGGGGAAAGGCAGAACATACAGATCTGCTGCTAGAAGGCTGACTGCTTGCCAGGCACGGTTCTGAGCACCTGACTTGTATTATCTCATTTAATTCTCACACCAACCCCATGGATTGGTACTATTATTGTCCTAATTTCACAGAGGGGTTACATCAGCTTGCAATGCCCGAGGTTATACAGTTAGTAAGTGGAGACAGAGGGCCTGGCTCCAGACACTACGCACAACCACTCCACTGTGGTGTCCCTTGGCCATGCAGGGTGGAGGCATCCTGGGCAGTGAGTGAACTCTCCCTCCTCTTTTTACAGCCACAAATACTAAGGGAGTGAAGGCAAGCTCAGTCTCTGTCCTTGCAGAACCCAAGGGGATACAGGGCTGTCATCTGGGAGTCGTGGTCACATGAGCAGTTCACAGTGTACAGAGTATGATGCTGTGGGAGCAGGAACATGGGTGGCAGGACCACAGTTCAGGAAGACTTCACAGAGGAGGTAACATTTGTGCTGACTTAAAAGGTGAATGGGACTGTTAGGTGACCAAACCCAGCAGGCAGTGGCACTTCCAGAGTGAGGAAACTGATAGGGGATATGAAGCTGGAGAGGTGGGCAGGGGCGCCCCCAGGGCGGACCCCTGCTTAGCTAAGAGTATAAATTGGGGTTAGAAAAGTAGCACAGTGATGGCTGTCCTGTGGGGGTGGAGGTGAGCTGCAGGGAGCTAGCAAGGGGCCTCCTGGGTGGTGGCCCAGTGAGAGATGCCTGGCTGCTCCAGGCCCTCCAGCCCCTAAAGGGAGGGTGGTCTTGGTGTTCTCCTGCACTTACTTCCCCTCAAGGGCTGTTGGTTTGGTCTGAAGATCTCAGCAGTTTTTCCCAGAGAGCAGGATGTCCAAGCTTTTTGTGCTTCTGAGATAAGGGGGCGGATGAAAGCAAGGATAAACCCAGGGCTCAGCGGAAGTGCCTGCAGACCTCTGAGCTGGCCCTTCGGGAAGCGGCAGTGGAGGGTCAGCGGCCCCCACCCCCACCCTGCAGGAGTCAGAGGGTTGGCCTGGCCTGGCCTTGAGGGACCAGCACACTTCCTCAAATCTGGGGGTGGGATCTTTAATCCTCCACTAACTTGCTGTGGGACTTGGGCAAGTTGCTTTGCCTGTCTGGGCCCCAAGGTTTTTATCAGTAGCCCTGGATGGAGGTGGGTAAGAACAATACCTGCTTCGTAGGCCTGTGTGAGGAGGGAAGGAGCTGAGGGATGTGACCTCACAGACTGCCGATCGCCGTGCCAGTGGTGATTGGGACAGTCGTGGCCTTTGCTCCTGGGGCCATCGCCAGAATGAGGAGACTGGTGCACACTGGAAAGGCCTCAGGCTGCAGCCTGAGGGCCCGGCTCTGGGGTGGACCCCTGATGCTGCTCCCAGCTCCCCACCATTTTGTGATGTTGTGTTGCGGCAGGACTGATAACCGAGGAAGTCAAACGGCACTCGCAGGGTCGGAGAAGCCGCTTATTATGCCGGCGGGCTCAGGGGGTTAGAGTCTCCAAAGTCTGAGCTCCACTAACAGGCTTTTGGGACTCTACAGGGTTGGGGTGGGGGCTGGCTGATGCCATAAGCGAGCAGGGTTACAGAAGCTAAATGCATGCATTAGGCACCTTACATTAAACACTCTACAGAATTTGCATTAAAACAGCTTTGTCAGTAATATTCCATTTCACTGGGACAGGTCACTTCCCCTCTCCAAGCCTCAGGTCCCTACCAGTGTGAAGAGGGCAGTAACCCCTGCTTTGGGGGAAGAAAAGCACATTTGGGGGGAGGCGGCCTGGCGGCCTGATCCCACTTGACCCCTCTCCTCCTCTCCTCTTCCAGTGGGAACGCCTCTGGTTCCTGCTCCTCACAGTCACCTTCGGCCTCACACTCACCTGGCTCTACTTCTGGTGGGGAGTCCACAATGACTACGACGAATTCAACTGGTGAGTGGGTGAGGGGTGGGCAGGGGGAGCCAGTGGCCGGGAGCGGGGGCTTGGCTTTGAGCCTCTCTCCCAGGCTGGCACTCAGAGCTCTGTCACCCGCTGTCTGTGGCCTTGTGGGCACGGTCCTCTGGAAGGACAAAGCCGAGCAGGAGTTGAGACCAGCTGGGAAGAACGGGGAATGCCATCCTGGGGCTGTTGTCTTGGAAAACAGGAATGGAAGGCTGGGACAGCACTCAGCTACGAGCTGGGCCTCTGCTCCACTTGGCCCACAAGAATGCCAGGGCCCAGAGAGACCATGGCCCTAGCAGAGGGGGAGGGTCCAGACCCCCGCCTGAGCCGGGCCTGGGGCAGGGCTGGCCAATGCTGTGGTTCTGGGACAGCTCAGGTTCTTTGTGAGCACCAAGGCAGGGCTATCTGAGGGCAATACTCGATGCAGAAGGGGACCTGTTTCTATCTCGGCCCGACCTCCATGGCCTGCCTTTGTCAAACAGTGAAAGGCCACAGGCGGAGGGGAAGGACCTTGGGTTCTAGTGGGAACTCCTCCATTGACAAGTGTAGAAATTAAGGCCCCAGGTCACACAACCAGTTGGGCACAGAGGTGGGCGTGGAAGCCAGACCTCCTCACCCCCCATTCAGTGCTATGTCTTCCTTTTGGTCAGCAGTTCGGCTCAGTATGACTGTGAGCAAGTCTCTGCTTCTCTTGGAGCCTTAGTGTGCTCTTATGTAAAATAGGTCCCTCCAGCCTCATCAGGTCTGTCTGAGGAGGAATGAGATGGTGGACCTGAAAACTCTCCAAGCTCTACCCAAACCTGCAGGCTGCCTCTTGGAAGGCCAAAGCTCCAGCTGGAAGGGGGCCATGATGTTAGAACTGGGGATTTCCAGGACTCTGGGCTTCCGATGGGCCTTGGTTCTAGGATGCTGTGATGGTCCCAAGGTTCCATTCATGGAGTCCGGCATCCGTTCCTCTCTGCTTGGCCCTAGGCTGTGCCTCTGTTATTAATGAACACAATAAAGGATGTGCTGCTGGTCCACTGCAGCCTGGCCAGATGAGCCCAAGCTGAGTTCCAGAGGTGGCCTCTGGCCCTTATTAAATGCCATGACTCCATCATTCATCCTTGCAGCTATCCACAGCAAGGCACTGGTGTGGGGATACAGGAATATTCCTTGCTAGCCCTAGACTGCAGACCTTAGTTAGGTTCTGCTGCCTAAAAGATCATCGAGTCCATTCCTCTCATGTACAGATGGGGAAACTAAGGCTCAGAGAGGGGCAGGATTCACCCATGGCCACATAACCAGTTAGTACCAAAAAGACATACTGAGGACAGTGTGAGGAGAGTGAGGCTCAGAGAGGTTGAGTAGCCTTTCCAAAATCACACAGTGAAATGCAGACAGTTCTAGGACGGAGACCTGAGCCTGACGGACTGTATTAGGCCGTCGCGCTATTCCCAGAGAGTGAGCTCCCTGCTACTAGGTGCCCCGAGCAGAGCATGGGTGCTTGCTCTGGCAGGAAGACTGCAGGAGGCAGGCCTGCCTGGGACTTCGCGATGGCTCGAACACTGGCAGCTCCCTTAGCCTGTCACCTCAGTTTCTTGCAGTCAGTGCTGGGATACAGGAGTGACTGGCCCAGCCCTCATGGTCTCAAGTGTCTCCAGGGATGGTTCGTGCAGTAGGAAGATGGGAGTGACCCAAGCGGTCAGGGCTGGGCGTCATGAGCCGGGCAGGGGCCATCTGGGCTGCTGCTCTCCAGGAGGGCTCCCTTGCTAAAGTGGGAGGCAAGTGGAGCCAGAACATCCTTCAGGAGTAGTTAACCAGGAGCAGGTCCCACCTGCCTCTGGGCCTCAGTTTTCCCAAGTGTACAGTAAGCAGAGTATGCTCAGTGATCTTATAGGCAGTAGGTTTCCCCTGGGGTCTGAGGGTGAGGGCGAGGGGAGGGCACAGGGGAGAGCGGATACCCCACAGTGTCCTCCTGGTGTCCCCTCCTAGCCCCCTGCCAAGGCCCAAAATGGCAGCAGTCCCGAAACTGGCCGGCAGCAGCTTCTCTAGCATCAGATTCTCTGATGAACGTGAGCAAGTTGCTGCCTTCTCTGAGCCTCAGTTTCCCCAGTTGTACAGGGGGCTTGTGGTGATTCAGTCTTTCTGGGGGGCAACTAAATGGTATCATCAGGAGCCATTAACAGTTCATCCCCTTTGGTCCTCTAATTATATCTGTAGGCGTCTATCCTAAGGAAGTAATTACTATACAGAAGGATGTGTACTAAATTTTCTTTTTTGTGTTCATGTGTAATAGTGAATAATTAGAAACAATTAATTGCCATTAGGTGGAAATTGGCTACATATGGCCCATTAATTCAATAGAAGACCACGTGGCTGTTGAAAAAAATCACATTTCCTTAGGGTTTTTACTGACATCAGTGAATGCTTGTGTTGTGAGAAGAGAACTGACTGAGTCCTTGCCGCATGCTCCCCGCCATATCCTCAGGAAGTCCCATGCAGGGCGTTTTATCAATGCTAACCCCCCACCTTTTTTTTTTTACATTTTCACATTGAAATTGAGAGGAATGTCACGATGGATGGCACCTTAGAATCGGCAGTTTGTCACCTCCACAGAGTCTTCCTACAAGCCAGTAAGAGGCAGAGTGGGATCTAAATCTGCATGCACCTCCCTCCAAATCCCACGCGCTGACCACTGTGCTGTATGCAGCAGGCCCAGCTTTGCTGTTGGCACACATGGCAAGCACAGGGAGGAAGCCCACTGGAAGAAACAGCCACGTTTTGGTCATGGTTACTTCTGGGCAGTAGAATTTTGGAGAATTGCTGTTTTCTTCTTTATGCTCTTGGCATGACCAGGTGCCCACCACGATCCCTGGACGGGCCTGACTGATGACTGGGGCACAATGACATCACTGTGTGGGAGGGCCATCCCGGTTCCTGGTGGAGGTCTGACCCCAGCCCCTTCTCCTGCAGGTACCTCTATAACCGCATGGGCTACTGGAGTGACTGGTCCGTGCCCATCCTCATGACCACAGTCGCTGCCTTCACTTACATCGCGGGCCTCCTGGTATGTGAGGCTGTCTCAGAGGCAGGTGGCCCTGCTCTCAGGGCAAGGGAGACTTGGCTTGTGTCAGCTATGGAGGGACCCACCCAGCAGGAAGCTGGCTTTTCCCTGGGCCTCTTAGGCTGCTGCATCTCTGGGGCTCGGTTCCTTCAAGGTGGGAGGTCCCTTCGCTTTTGCTCACTGACCCACTGTTAGGACCCACTGCAGACTTCCTCTTCTGGGAACTTCTGCTTTGGTTCCTGTTGCCAGTACTCTACTCCCCCAGACTCAGGTCGGTCCCCATGTTGGACTAGGGCTTCCTTAGAGGCGAGGCTCAAATGTGCTTCAGCATCCTGAGACCTGGAACTCCCAAAACATGAACCGAGCAGTCCACACAGCAGGGCCCAGTGACCTCGTGAGGGAGAAATGCTCGAGGAGGAGGAGCCTGGAGGCTCTGGGAGGAGACGAGGTTTGGGCTGGGCGGGGCACCCCATCCCCTACTGGGGGGGCTTGTGACTGCTCTGAGCCAGGCCCAGAGCAGCAGTGGAGAGAAGGCGATCTGAGGAACTGGCAGAAACCTTTGAGCCCCCTCTTCAGGTCCTGGCACTATGTCACATCGCTGTGGGGCAGCAGATGAACCTGCACTGGCTGCACAAGGTAAGGGCTGCCTCCATGATGGCTGGGAGAGGGGAGGGGAGGCTGGAGGCCATAGTAGCAGAGGAGGAGCCTGGACACATCATCCCTTCTTTGGGTCATCGTTATAACTGTTCCAGCAGCCAACACTGAGTACTCACTATGTTCCTGGCACTCCTCTCACAGCCTGGCCTGTATTTAACCCTCACGGTAGCCCTATAATGTCAGCACTGTCATCCCATTTTTCAGGTGGGAGAACTGAGGTACAAAGAGGTTAAGTAACTTGCCCCAGATCCCCCACTTAGTAAGTGGAGGACCCAGGATCCTAACCCTGTACCGGTGCAACCAGCACGGTTACAGCCCCCGCCCTCCGGCTGGGCTCTGCCTCCTCTCACCCTCCCTTCATTCTTCAGTGAGTCCATTCTAAAGCTGGTCAGTGATGTTATTCCTAGCTTAAAGCTCTTTCCACCATTCCCATTGCTCCCAGGATGATCCAAAACCCCACATCCAGCATTAAGGCCTTGCATGACTAGGCCCCTACTGATGTCTTCCAACTGCTGTCATGGGACGGTCACCCCCAGCTTCTGCCATGTGAGACATCTCAGGCCCTGCCCGCATGTCTGCTCTTCTCCACTTCACCTCTTCACTCTTGCCTCCCCTTCTGTCCTTTGGACCCTTCCTTAGCTCTCCTCCCCCACCTGCACGGGCTGCTCAGGGTCCCGCAGCCCCCGCACGCCCCCCTACCACAGCGTCTGTGTTGTCCATTTCCGTCTGGCTCCCCAGCCTCAGCCCTCCCCAGTCTGGGAGCTCCTTGCAATCCGGGATTGGCCTTGCCATCTCTGTGTCCCCAGTGCCCCCACTCAGGAAGGCTTCAGACATTCCACAACTCTCTTACTGTTCCTTGCACACATGGCGCAGAAAGTACATGCCTGGTGCCTGCCCTTCCTGAGGCCCCAGTGGGCGCAGGGGTGGCGGAGAGCTGACCGAGAGAGAGCCCCTTCTTCCCAGGAGCACCTGCGCCTTGGAGGAAGGGCTGGGCCATCTCTCCTTTCCCAGAGCCTGGCTCAGAGTAGGCATGCTGTTTAAGAAGGCACTGAAATGTCCAGAAATAACCATGAGCCCATGAAATGGGTCCAGAGTGACTCTGAGGGCCTCACTTCCAGCTGGAAGGGGGTCATGGAGCAGGAACCCGAAGACAGACAGTAAGTTCAAAGTGGGGCTGTGTGGAGTGGGAGGTGCCTGTGGGCATCTGGGCGGGCCTTCGAGATCAGGAGCTAAGGAGTCAGACCCAGTGATTGAAGCCTTAGAGAGATGAAGGGCAGCCAGCAGCCCAGGTGGCCCACCTTCCTCCTGCTTGTCCCTCTATCAGAGGACTCCTCTGGTCTTGTGAAGGCCCTTCTGTGAGGCACTTTTCTTCTTCCGGCTGCAAAGCTGACACTTGAAAGAACTGCACCAGCTGGCACCCCAGGTGGGGCTGGCACACACTGCGGTCGCTTCCTCTGGGTCGTGCCTGGTTCTCGGCAGGCCGGGTCACTCCTGCTTGATCCTGGTGGAGAGGCTCTGGAGTCACTGAGCCAGCGGGGATAGCAGATCACTATGGAGTCTTCGCCCAGGGGGCGGGGACTAGATCTCTTCATCTGCGCTGGTGCCAGCTCTGGGTACCAGCTCTGGGTGCGGCCTTGCCTTCCTCTCCCCTCTGCCCCTCCCATGAGGTCTCAGCATGAGAAAAGTCCTTCCAGGCAGAGGTGAGGCACAGCTGGACCCGCTGTGCCAGGAGGGAGGGAGCTCCCTGGGGTCAGAGTATTCAGGTAGGGGCTAGACACTCTACTCTCTGTTTTTAAGAATCCATCATTTGGTTAGAAGGAATCTTTAAGGAATTCCTTCTAAGGAATCCTTATCCTTTTTTTTTTATTTTAACTAAATTTTAATCATCTAATACATTGACGTGGCTCAGTATTAATAAGGTACTAAGCCACCAGTTCATGCTCTCTCGGCAGTCCATGACTGGGCTTATAAAATCACCGTTGCCCACAGTGTTCATAGATTTCTCGGACCGCCACCGCCACCGCACGAAAAACGCCCTCGAAGTAGTTTTAATGTGCATTTCCCTGATGATGAGTTAGAGTCAGAATCAGTCACGTGCTTAAGTCATTTGCATTTTCTTTTCTATCAACTGTCTTTTCAGATCTTTTCTCCTCTTTGCTTGTGAATTTTCAGGAGCTCTTTATGGATTCGGAAAATTGGCCCTTTGGCCGATAAACTGCAATTCTTTTAGTTTGTCACTCATCTTTTGACTTTGCTTGTATTTTTGTCACAGGAGTTTTATTATTCTTAAGAATGTCAATCTGTCATCTCTTTTTATGGTTTCTAGGTTTTGTGTCAAAACAGTCTTTCCCATTCCAAGATTATAAAAACTTCTCTGTGGCATCATTTGGTAATTTTATGTTTCTCCTTTTTGCACATTTAAATTGTTTATCTTTTTGGAAGTTATTTTAGGGTGCAGTGTGATCTTTCTTACTTTGTTCTCCGTAGATGGCTTTCCACTGTTCCTGACTCTCTGTATTGAGTAATCCATCCTTTCCTCTCTAATTGGAGATGCCACTTTTATCATATACTAGTATTTTTATGTATTTAGATATGTTTGAGCTTTTTATTTACTTCAATGTATCTTTCTGACCTTATGCCAGTGTCATACTGCTTTAAATAGCAGAGTTGTTTACTGTGTTTTAATCAGGGTCTTTCCTTTGCGAGTGTGTGGTTTCCCTGAGTCCTGAGCAGGGGGGCCGGAGGACAGAGGTGGCACGACACGTCGGGCACTGGGCTCCTCGTAACAGCACGGCCATCATTTATTAGGCACTGACCGTGTGTCAGGCATTTTCACGCAGCATTTCATTTACTCCTTGTAATAATCCTGTTCCCCAATATGAGGCTCACTTTAAAAATTCACCCCACTAACATCAGAAAGCATTTACTGTTTGGGGGCAGCCGCTATGCTAAGCACTTCACTTGCATTTTCCCAGTTCTCTTCCCCAGGCCCCCGGGTAGGCACTTGCTGTCCGCATTTCACATCTCAGGAAACACGCTTTGAGTGGTCAACCTCAGCCATTAGGCAGCAGAGCTGGGATCTGACTGATGGATATGACTCAAATGTGGCCCTGAGCCCTGCCCAACCATTTGCCATTTGGACCACAGAACCCAGATTCCAGCCACCCCCAAGAAGCCAACCTGTGGCACCTCTGTAACGCTTGGTTCCCAGCACCCAGGCAGGGTTCTCTGAACACGGATGGACCTCCTGCACGCCAGTCCCCACCCCCACCCACTGTCATCACAAACCACCAGCACAGAAAGCCAAAGGCTGCTCTCCCAGAGGACAGTGGGCTGCCTCTGGGCCTTCTGGGTGGCGGTTCTCCTCCCCAGTCAGATTTGAGGAGTGGTGGTCACCCTGTTGGGATTTAGTGCTGTTGTGGCTTAAGGACACATGGGGTGAGAGAATCCCACAGACGCCGAACATTGCAGCAGTGCTGCTGAGCATCATGGTGCCACTACAGCAATTGCAAACCTCAGAATAACATTTTTAATTGCATTAGGATTATGGGGAATTAGTTTTATTTCAAGTTATTTCCACTAGCAATTCAATATTGCACTAAGACGCTCTCAGAAATGGCCCTTCCGAGATGCTTGCTATGCCCAGGGCCTGCCTGGCAGGGGCAGCGGGGGGCAGGGACCCTGCACACTGGGGGACGCTCAGGGATGGTTAGGACACTGCTTGGCCCCCCGCCACTGCAGCATGACATTGCAGAAGGAGCATGACCTCAGACTAGTGGAGTGGCGTTTGGGTCCAGATCTGCCCCCTCAAAGCTACACGACCAAACCAAGGCCGTGCTCACCGGGCCTCGCCCCCTGTGTAAGATGCCGGGGCCACAGCGCCTCCCCGCAGCACGGGGGCGGGCAGGAAGGAAACGGGAGGGGCCTCCCGGGTCCCAGCCACACGTGGGCCCTCTGGGGTCCTGATTTGTCCCCTGTCTGTGGTTTCCCCAGGGCCAGTTTATCACAGTCTGAAAAGGTCCCTCCCTCGTGACTTTCTGTTGGGACATTTGCTTCCAGGCTGTTGACAGGCCGGCACGACAAACTCGCAAAGGCACACTTCACCCCCGGCGAGAATGAATCTTCCCGGCCTGGCAGGGGACCGACGGGATCGGCCCGTCTCTGCCCTCATCACCTAGAAATAGACCGGAGCCTGTACAGCCATGGGGGGGGGGGGGGTTCTCAGTGCCGCTGAAAGGGGGCACGAAAGGTACTGCAGGGAGAGAAAGAGGGGTGAGGGCCCCACTGGCAGACTGAACAGGCCGGCCACGGGACGGCAGCCAGGGCAGGGTGGCGGAGAGTGAGGTGGGACCTCGGAGGGGAGGTGCGGCCTGGGCGCTAGGGGGACCCGGCTGGCAGGCGGGGAGGGAGGGCCAGGGTTCAAGGGGGCGGAGGCTGGGAGCTGAGGAGCCAGAAGCCAGGCTTCACTTTGGGGAAGTACCTTGGGTTGCACGAGATGTTTCAGATCTCATCTGTCCCCAAAGATCTCTTTCCTGTGAAGGCTCCTTCTAGTCTGCCCGAAGAGCTGTGCTCGTTTCTCCAGGCCGTGGCTGTGAGGGCAGCCCCCACGGCATTAGACGCTGGGAGCTCGGGGGCCGGGGCTGAGATGGGGACAGAACCCAGCGCCCGGCTGCCTGCTCCAGCCTGAAGGGCCCCGGGAGCCTGGCTGAGCTGGGTATCAGGCGGCTTTCCGCAGGAGACCCTGGGGGCCCAGGCAAGTCAGCCTTTACCCCACAGGTGGCTGGCGGGCCGGGTGAGGCCGTGGACGTGACCTGCTGCCCCGCAGCCCCGCAGCCCGTTTGCTGGGTGTCTTCCCTCCTCACACCGTCAGCCAGCGGGGCTGAGCCCTGGGGCTGCACCGCCTTACCCAGCTCCCTCCCTCCGTACCTCCCCCCTGTCCTTCCTTCTCTCTCGTGGTCCTCGGTCCTGCTTCACTGGGCCGGCCTGCCTCCTCCTGCCTCTCACTGACATCTCCTAGGGCTGCCCCTGGCTTCTTCGGTCTGTGTCTGTCTGTCCTGCCCCCGGCTTCCCTGCTTTGTCGGCCTCTCCCAGTCTGTCCCTCTGCCGCTATCCCTCTCAGACACGCTGGGGACTCTTGGGCTGTCCAGCCACACCTGCTCTGACCTACCTGGTGGCTCTCCCCCCTTCCAGATAGGACTGGTGGTCGTCCTGGTGTCCACGGTGGTGGCCATGTCAGCCGTGGCCCAGCTGTGGGAGGACGAGTGGGAGGTGCTGCTCATCTCCCTGCAGGTGAGTTGGGGAGCAGCAGCTGCTTCCCCCAAACCCTCAAAACAAGGCAATGCCTTTCAATCACCCCCATCCCTTCAGACCAAGGCGCAGAGGGAGGCAGGGAGGGTGCTGTAGTCCAAAGCCCCTGGACTCCCAGTTTCCTACGAGACAGAGTTGCCTGCCCCATGAACAGAGATGGGCCATCAGGATGTGGGTGACCAAAGGGTCTGGAATTGCCGGGAGTCAGCGGTCCCTGTCCCTTCCCACACACAAGGGTACAGCGCCTTTCCTGCACGTGGGGGCCCTGGCTGCCATCACTGCACTCTCCTGGATCGTGGCAGGACAGTTCGCCCGCACAGAGAGGTCCTGTAAGTACGACTGAGAAGGACCTGTTCCCCACCACATGCCCCCCAGGTACCCAGCCAGCTTGTCCTGCCCTCACCCAGCCATTACCTGGGTGTCCTGGGGATGAGGTGGGGCCCTCCCTCTCAGCATGGGGGTTCTGTTCAGAGTGGCGCATGGATCCCTTGGAGGCTGCAGCCTCCTCAGCCAGCCTTGCCTGTTTCCTCTTCCAAGTATCTATGTCTGTGTGTCTGTTTGAGTTAGAGGCGAGGGTCACCTTTCCACCAAGAATGGAGGCTTTCATATGTTGCGGGGTCCCCTCAGAGCATCTGGGTCCTCACAGGTGGAGGGAAGAGGGTCCCCTCCACCATCTACTTGGGGCTGAGCGCTCACCCAGCAGAGCTCACAGCCTATGTCCACAGCCTCCCAGATGGCCATCCTCTGCTCCTTCTTTGCTGTGGTGTTTGCCCTCTATCTGGCCCCTCTCACCATCTCCTCTCCCTGCATAATGGAGAAGAAGGACCTGGGCCCCAAGCCCGCCCTCATCGGCCACCGCGGGGCCCCCATGGTGAGTACCACCTCAGGGTAACAGACTGGGGGTTGGGGGGCAGAGCTACCATTCTAGTGGGGAGATAAGCAAAGACCTATCTCCTTATAGGGAAATGAATATAACACAAGCAATATAATAATAGCAACAATGTTTAGCCCTTTTAGGGAGGTATGTGGGAAGGGTTGATGAAAAGGCTGGAGCGCTTAGATGGGATCAAATCCTGAGGACTCCTGAAGGCTTCTTAACACAAACAATGTAACTTTTATCAAGAGGCCCCTGGAAGAACACAGGAGAGTTTTGGGCCAGGACCAGACACTGCCAGGTTGTGGGTTAGTAAGGCTCAGGAGAGGGAGAGCGGATGGTGTAGGGTGGCGAGCAGGGCCCACAGGCTGTGACCAGGCAGCGGGAAAGCCCACCAGGCTGTAGCTCAGAGCCCACTGCTAAAGGGAAGACAGTTGAATGGGTTGAAATGGAGAGAGGAAGGAGTCAAAGTAACGACCTGCTTCTGCACTGGGACCCTGCAGTAGGCATAGTCTAGAGCCAGGCATCCTTGGCCCCTGGGCAGGTGTGGGAGCCTGGACCAATTCCCTCTTCTCTGTGCCAGTTTCCTTATCTTGTACCCTGAGATGATGAGAGTGCCCGAGCTGGAGGGCCCTGTGAAGCGGGACTTACCGTATTTTTCTGTGTATAAGATGCCCCCATGTATAAGATGACTCCTACTTTTCTAACCCAACATTAAGAAATCAATATAAAAAATATATTTATACAAAAAAAATCAGTATCAACCAGTTACTCCCATGTATAAGACGGCTGCCAATTTTTGGTCTAACAATTTTAGACCAAAAGTATCATCTTATACATGGAAAAATACAACAGCACGTGTGACGTGCCCAGCTGTGAGCCTGGTGGACATTCCTGTTACCTTAGGCAGACCCCCCCCCCCCGCCCCCCCAACTAAGTCCAGGGCTTCCTCATCTTGAACCTTGGTTCTCGTCAGAGGCAGTACAATTACTCACCCCCAGGGGGCACTTGGGAACTTTCTGGAGCTTTTCTTGGTTGTCACAATGATTGGGACATGGTGTCATTAAATTTTAGGGCACCCCAAATGGCCTCATAAAGTAACTTTTAAAGGGAGGTGTTAGTCTGATGGGGCTGTGGATTACCCTACGGTCCTCCCCCACTGCACGTGGTGGGCCTTATTGTGCCCCTTTTCTAGATAAACTCAAAGACCTGTGTTCCTGAGCTGGACCCTGGTGCCCTCCTGCCATACGGCGTGCTGCTCCCAGCACCTTCTGGAGGCAACCAGCCGGAAAGGCCATGGCTTTGGAATTGGAGAGATGTGGATTTGGGGCCCAGGTTTGCTACATGCCGCCTATGTGTCTCAGGGGGTCACCTGTCCCTTGTGAGCCTCATGCCCCTGCCTATAGTGAGGATAATGAGAAGCACAGCCTTCTCAGGCAGCAGGGCCCAAGATGATAGCTCCTCTTCTGTCCGTGACCCAGATACCCACCCACCTGCTCTGGAGGCCAGGGGACGTGAGGGTGTGCTGAGGCAGGGAAGGGGGGGTGAGAGGAAGGAGTGAGGTGGCCCAGTTTGGATTATTTTTTTCATAGAAAAATTTCAGACAATCACAGAAAGGCAAAGAGTAGTACAATGAATAATAGCATAATGACTCCAGTACCACCTTCAGGCTCTATCAGCATTTTGCCATTCTTGTTTCCTCTATCTCCTGACTTCTCTTGTTCCGCTGTAATAGTTTAAAGTGAATCTCAGCCATCAGATCATTTTACCCATATATGTCACAGGATGTATTAAGGACTTTGATAAAACAACCACAACTGCAATGCTTTTATTATACCCAGCCAAATTAATAATTCCTTAATATTACCTAATATTGAAATCACGTTCAGTTTTCCTTTACCATCTCAAAAATATCTTTTTACAGTTGAGTTGCTAAAAACCAGATCCAAGTGGGGTTTACACAGTACACCTAATTAATGTGTCTTCTAAGTATCTTTTTCACTGTAACAACCGCCTTCCCCTTTTTTCTGTATGCTGTTTATTTGTTGATGAAACAATCCCTTGTCCTGTAGAACTTCACACATTGTGCATGTGGCTGATTTTTGAGGAGCTGGCAAAGATATCTGGCACAACTCCATGTGTCACTGTGGCTGCATGCGTATGTGTCTATACTGGTGTACATCTGCCCATAGGTCCTCAGAACCCCCTCCCTGTGGGAGAGGCTGACACTGGGTCCACACATCTGTGGTAAGCCCAAGTGCACATCCCTGTCTCGGAGATGGTGTCCGTGTGCCCGTGGGGCTTGTTCCTGTGTGAGTGTGTATGCACACCAATTCACGTGTATACTTTAATAGGTGGTCGGGCTAACTCCAGAGCTTGGACAGTGGCCGCCCACCTGAGTCTGTGACACCCCCACACACACACACACTCCGGACATCAGAACCACACATGGGCTTAGGCCTGAGGCACTGGGAGCCCTGAGATAGGGATTAAGAAGTCACCCTGGAGTCCTACATGCTTCTTGGGGCTCCTCTGGAGTCCCAGGGCTGGCCAGGGAAGGCCAGCTTTCCATGCCTCTTTCTCTAGGAGGCCAGCACCTAATCCAGGGAAGACCTGAGTTGACAAAAGCCTCCAGAAAGAGACTTTGCCCCTCCCAAACACTTCCTCTGTGTCTACCCACAGTCTGCCTTCTACAGCCCCAGTCCAGGCAGAAGAGAAGCCACGGTACCTTGTGGAAGGTCCGGCCAAAGGACAGTTAGAGACGAGATGGGTGGGAACTCCCCTGAGTCCATACCTCCCTCTAGACACCTCTCTGCTCCTCTCCACCTCTGGTGGGGCCTCACAGGGCCCACCTGACTGGAAAATGGGTAGCACGTTCTCCTACGGCTGCTCTGCAGCAGGGAAAGGGAAGAAAGGAACTCATGTTGTAGAGACTGCTGAGGTCTGTTATCTCACCTATGCGCTTGATAGCATTAGCCTATTTTATAGCTAAAGAAACTGAGGCTCCAAAAGGTGAGGTGCTGGCCCAGGTCAGTGACTAGGAAATGGAATTGCTCACAGCTCCAAAGACCTTGCCATGCCAGGCTGCCTCCCAGAGGGAGAGAGGATGGGAATGAGCATGTCTTGGGAATGAGATCAGCCTTTAGGACCCTTTCCACCCTTTTCACTGTCAGGAGTCCTCGCTCCCTGTTCTCCATGCACTGCGCCCGGTCCTAGCCCAGTCCTTGGTATGGTGCTGACCCCCGGTGGCAGCAAAGGGTATGACAGAGTCCTCAACCAGACACAAGTAGGGAGACTTAGAATTGCAACTCTCCCAACTGGAAGGCCTTCAGGTGAACAGTGACTATATGCTCTTAAAGGGAGAATGGGGAAACTGAGGTCCACAAAAGAAAGAGAGGTACCTAAGGTCACAAAGCTGGTTAATGGCAGAGTCAGGGCGAGAACCAGAATCTCCTGATGTATATGCTATAGGGTTAGCAATTGTCATTTATTAAATACTTACTGTATGTCAGGCAACATGCTAAGGGCTTTTAGTCCATGTAACAGTCTCCAAGACAGTCTTGTCATGTCTGTATGAATGAGGAAACCTGTCACCGCTTTGAAACTCTGCCATCCTATCTACCCTATCCCCTCCCTCCAGGATCTCCATTAGGACTCAGAACATAACAAGGGGGAGACTTGGCATTTAGCCCCAACCCAAGACTGCCATAACACAGAGGACTGTATGAAAGCTCTCCCACTCCCACATTTACTGTCTAGAAAGTATTCAGCCATGTAATACGAAAAGTAGAGGAATTTATGGCTGGATTTTTTCCGGACAACCTTCATCTATACATCAACACTAACCACCTCTGCGGTCCCCTCCACCCCCAAAATCTATGAGGCAGGTATGATTTAACATGAGGAAACCCAGCTTCAGAGAAGCTGCGTGGGTGCCCAGGTCACAGCTACTGCTTGGAGGAGTTGGCATTAGAACCGGGCCCGACACGGAAGACTTTCCATTGGCTGGGGAGGTGCCCGTCAGCTAAATCTCAGCTCTCCCCTTCCACCACCACTCCCTCCAGCTGGCCCCGGAGCACACACTGATGTCCTTCCGGAAGGCCCTAGAGCAGAAGCTGTATGGATTACAAGCTGATGTCACCATCAGGTATGTGTTTGGGGAGGATGGCACTGCCACCCATTTGGACTGCATCTACATCCGAGTTTCTGCTGGAGAAACCTCAAGTCCCAGAGCCTTGGAGATGGGAGGGGAGAGGGGAGGCTTGAATTATCCACTGCGGGACAGGCACCTGTTCATGAAAATAAATCCTGTGCCAAACTCCAGGATATAAAATACAGGAAAGAACAAATGCTCTTGGTTCAAGCAGGGTTGGTGGGTTGGGACCTGGATTCCTGCCACAGATCCACTTGAAGAAAAAACTAGATCTGTGTGGCTCAGAACAATGGAGCTCAAACCCTCTGATCAAAGTGACACAAGCGCATTGCAGAGCAATACATTCACTGTGGTGTCGATGATATTTTAAAAGACCACATTAAAATGATGTATACATTTTCTACATGTAGATATATGTATCAATATACAGGGTAGGAAGGATCCACACCAATTTCGTGACAGATTATCTCTGAGAAGGGGAGAGGGGCAGGGCTGCCATGTATAGCTGGACAGGCTGTGCGTACTGAAAAGGGGCACCACATAGGTGAGGACACCATAGCAGGGCAGACATAGAATTACGTATTTATCAAAACCTTGTAGTAGATGGTGGTAAAATGCCTTGAGGAAGGAGCGGGCCACAGGTGCCTTTTACTATTTCACACTAAGCTGCAGTGGAGTAGACCAGGATGGTGGTGGGGTAATGTTTGTCAAGGGGGTTAGGATTAGAGCTTAAGGTTTAGGGTTAGGGTTAAAAAAAAAAGAAAGAAAGAAAAGAAAAAGATTGTCAAAGGGGCCTGCATTTGCACTGTTCTCATTATGGCATCACATGGACTGGGTTCTAAGCGATGCTCTGCCACTTACTGGCCTGTGGACCTTGACCTAGGTACTTCCCCTTCCCAGCCTCAGTTTCTCCATTATCTAATGAGGTAGCACTTCCAAGGTTACTGAGAGACCAGGCCCAGCCCTCCCTCCCTCCTTCCTCAGCAGTCTCTACCCACTGACCCTCATAGGCGGCTTGGTGGAGTCACCCACCAGCCCACCGCCCTCCCTGTACAGACAGGGAGCCTGGGTCCCCCGGTGGGCTGGTGTAAGTGGGTGGGAGGAGTGTGTGGGGGCAGTGATTACCGTGGGCAGGTGAAGGACCTGCATGGGCAGTGATTAGTGGCCCCACCTTCCTACAGCCTGGATGGCGTGCCCTTCCTCATGCATGACGCCACTCTGCGGCGCACAACCAACGTGGAGGAAGAGTTCCCGGAGCTCGCCCACAGGCCTGCCTCCATGCTCAACTGGACCGTCCTGCAGAGGCTCAATGCTGGCCAGTGGTTCCTGAAGGTCTGGCTCTACTTGCCCCAGTGCTAGGCATGGAAAGCACAGGCAGGGACCCCATTCAGTGAGAGGGCCAGGGCGGCCATCAGCTCAGGTGACCCCTACTTGCAGAGCTTCCCTCACAGCCTCCCTGGGGTCCTTCCACTGCAGACCTAATATGGTTGTCATTGCTTGTGCTGGTTCTCTCGCACCAGAAAAAGTCGATGGTGACAATAGTTAAAGCTGTCAACTCCTTAAAACTGCAAAAGGAGGATGGTTCTCTGGTCTGAAGTGCTACTAAAGGAGAAATGCTGGGGTCTGGTATATGTCCCAAGCAAACAATTGTTTTAGTAAGCAGGGTGTGGGGAAGAGACGTTAGGGTTGGGGTCTCCTAGAGCCCTGACAGGATCACAGCCAACAATCTGCCTGACACACACACAGCACTAGACATTGGCAGCTCAGAAGTCTCCCTGCTTAATTGCCAGGAAGGCATATGGAGGCCCCCAAGTGGCTGGTGAGGCAGCCATGTCTGTCCTTGTCTCTGCCAGACGGACCCCTTCTGGACGGCCAGCTCCTTGTCACCCTCCGACCACAGGGAGGTCCAAAACCAGTCCATCTGCAGCCTAGTGGATCTCCTGGAGTTGGCCAAGGGCAATGCCACACTGTTGCTCAACCTACGTGACCCTCCACAGGAGCACCCCTACCGCAGCAGCTTCCTCAACATGACCCTGGAGGCCTTGCTACGCTCAGGCTTCCCCCAGCACCAGGTGAGGCCTGGCTGCAGGGCTTCAGCGTCACTTCACTGTGTCCCCTCTCCAGACCTCAGCTTCCACATTTGTAAAATGGGAGTAGCATGCCCTTCCCCTCCCTGACAGGGTCATTGTGGGGACAAGAGGGGAACAAGACTCCTTTAAAATGTGCACAGGGCAGGAGTGCATCCAGCTTCTCCCGAACACTTACTTCCCCGAAACACTGCCCATTCTTGTGTAATATTTGGAAATGAGAGGAATCCACGACAACTTCTGACGCACACTAGATGCTGGGGGCCACGTGCAGAGTCACTCATGTTTGGGTCATCAGTCTTGTCATGCATGACAAGGGTCAAGAAGGGAAGCTCCCTGGCTTGTTGCCAGAGCAATGCACAGCCGTGACTGGGACCAAGTCTTCCTGATGATGACTTAGACTACACGTAAGCTCTGACCGTGTGCCAGGTCCTGTCTCCTTTAAACCTTCCCGGTGCTCTAAGGAGGGATACACACTCTAACCCTGTTTTATAGACTAGAACACTGAGGCCATCCTCCCGCTGCCTGCAGGTCATGTGGCTCCCTAACAGGCAGCGACCCTTTGTGCGGAAAGTGGCTCCTGGCTTCCAGCAGACGTCGGGCTCCAAGGAGGCAGCGTCCAGCCTGAGGAGAGGCCACATCCAGCGGCTGAACCTGCGCTACACTCAGGTGTCCCGCCAGGAGCTCAGGTGCCCACCCTACATGCCCCAGCTCACCCAGAGGAAGGCAGGACTGAGTTTCTTCATTCTTGTCACACGCATGCACGCACACACACATCTGGGCAGGAGGCTAGAAGCACAGGGGTTCCTGGCTCAGAGGAGAAGTAAGAGCATCAAGCAGACCTGGGTTTGTTTCTGAGCTTGGACTTCTGGGAGTGGAGCCTCCTTCCGCAGGGGACAGTTGTGAGGATGGTGTTAGGTTGTGAAGGGGACATGCTTTACAGGCTTCCTACACTGGGCTCAGAGGCCCAGATCTGCAGACCAACCAGCCTCTGACCCCTGCTCCACAGGGACTATGCATCCTGGAACCTGAGTGTCAATCTCTACACGGTCAACGCGCCATGGCTCTTCTCTCTGCTGTGGTGTGCAGGGGTCCCATCCGTCACCTCCGACAACTCCCACATCCTGTCCCAGGTGCCTTCCCCACTCTGGATCATGGTGAGTTGGGGGATTGTTGGGGAGCACAGTGTACTTTGGGAGAGCAGACAGGCTCCACACTTTGGGCTCTCTGGTGAGATCTCAGGGTGTGAGGAATGCATGGAGGGGTACAGGTTTGAGGCATGAGGATTTTCATGGCCTCTGGGGTCTGCACTGAGGTTCTGGGAGGTGGGAGGAACCTGGGCCTGACCTACAAGGAGAAAACATCACTTAAGGCCCCTAGAGAACCAATGAACAAATATTTGGGTTTTTGGGTTGAGGTATTGTTTATTATATTTTGTTTAAAAGGAAGGAAGGCCATTAGAAATAGAGGATAACAGGACAATAGGGGATGTTAAAATTTTCTCAGAGATTATAGCAAATCGAACCAATTTTCAACTGATTGACCAAGCACCTGCACAGGCCTGAATTCCAGTCCTTGCTCTGCCACTGGGTGGGGTGGGGGGGAGGTGGGGAGCCCTTGACTTCCTTCCTGAGCTTCCACTGCCAGCAGTGTGAGGAGGTGTGAGGCAGATGGAAGGTCTTGTTATGGCTAAGATGGTGCCAGGGTCAGCAAATCAGATCTAGGTCACGAACAGTTAAGTCCATCTGCCTGCCTGTTGGCCTTTAACACTTCCAAAGGCTCAGCTCAGAATAAGATGAAATAACAGACTGTGGCAGCAGCAGCCATGAGCACACTTGAATATTGGGGTCACAGGAGTTGACCAATAGCAGGAAGTGCCCCCCACCCCACCCATCCTTCAGTTTACCTGAGATTCAGGTTTGCTCTCCTGGGCCCTCTCCACTGTCCCCGGAGAGGAAACTTCCATGCTTCACATCTTACAGTGACACATACTCTTACACCCACATGGATGCCACACAAACGCATGTCATGGTGCACTCTCGACATGTCTATTTGTTTTTCATTACTTACCTCTTGCTTTGAGCCCCCATAAGCACACATACCCTCCAGGCTTAACACAAACCACCTCTACCCTGAATACCACGCAGATCTCTGTTATTGTGTATGTACACACGCGTACATGCACGCACACCAGGCCCACAGTGCCCACTCCTCCAGGTCTTCCCTTGCACCTCCCCAAAGGTGACAGGTTCTCCTACCTGTGTACCCTCAGTCTGGAGCTTGGTGTGCACCAGCCATGACTGCAGGCTGGCCTTGGGCCATCTGTCCACAGCCCCCGGACGAGTACTGTCTCATGTGGGTCACCGCTGACCTGATCTCCTTCACGCTCATCATCGGCATCTTCGTGCTGCAGAAGTGAGTAGGCTCTGATCACCCTCCATGGCCTTCCCTGCCCCATGATAGGCCCAGCTCCCACCCCAGCCAAGTGACCTTCCTCCTGAGCCCGGGGCCGGAAGGCCTGACCAGATGGCTTGTGCAGGGCAGAAGGAGGACTCCCAGTGGTCCCCAGCCCATCCCCTGCAGCCGTAGCTAGGTGGCTTCTAGAATGAGCACCCAGCTGGGAGCCCAGAGCCAGCCTCTGCTGTGATTTGCTGTGTGGACTCTGATGAGTTTTGGCTCCTCTCTCGCTTGTCTCCTTACCTGTTACTCAAGGTCCAGGGCTCCCACCAGCACCCAGCACTTGGTCACACCATGCTGGAGACCTCCCGACCCCTCAGGGCAACGCCTGGGATGGTGGTTGTAGAGGGGAGGTGGAGGTGGCCCAGGGGAGGGTTTAGGGCCAGGCTGAGGTCCCAACTCAGCCATGAACCAACGGGAAGGGGTTTTATTCTTGACTGACGTTCTCTCTCTGTCCCATACTGCTCTGACCCGGCGCATGTCCCTGCTCTCTCTCCCCAACCTCCCCCTCTCTGCTGCACTCTGGCATCTCACAGCTATCACTTGATCAGGTAATTCTGGTGTGGTCTTCCTCCTCCTGTTCCTCTTCCTCCCTCCTCCTTGCCACCCCTTTTTCCAGTTCCTCTGAAAACCTGCACTGAGCCCTGTGCCTGGGTCGGGCTCCCTCCCCTGAAGCCTCCTTCCCTCTGCAGCTCTCCTCCTCTCTCCCCTGCCAGCCTCCCTTCTTTTCCCATCTTGCCGTGTGTGCTCCTCTGCTCCCTATTCCTCCCGCTGTTTCTGCAGATGGGCAACCAGTGTTTCCTTGCAGGTTGCTGACCTGGCCTCTCAGTTCCAAAGCGTCTTCCTCTGGGGAGGGGGCTCTGCCTGGGGACCCTGCCCCCTAGTCTGTCACTCGCAGGGCCTTCACCACTGCCCAGCACACACCCTACCAAGCTGTTTCTCCTTTGCCATCTGTTGTCTTCCCCCTCTCTGGGTTTGCCTCTCCCATAGCTCACTCCCTCTGTTTATCTTTTTCTGTGTCTCCCCCATCTCTCTTTCTCACTTTCTATCTCTGACTCCCCTGCCCCCCATGCACACAGCCTCCCCGGCTTTGCCTTGGAGGGCCTCATGGTGGTTGAGCTTCCTGTCCTAGATGTGCCTGGCTGCTGAGACCCTGGCCTGACACTTACCTCCTGGGGTTAATGTTAATTTCCAAGATGAGACCTAGGTCTCAGAGATCCAGGTACCTCTTAATCAAGTGCCTTGGGACCCTCCTGGGTCAAGAGGCTTCACTGACTTGCTTCTAGAAAAAACTCCATGCTCCCTGGCTGTGGGACTAAGCTCAGTGAAGGGACATTTACTAGTCCTTCCACCATCCTCTTAGTCAGCAGACATCCACACCTGCTGGCTGAGGTGCTGGGCCTGCACCAAGCAGTCAGGCCTTTGCACACAGAGCCCCAGTGTGCTGGGGAAGCCGGCCTGTCATGGCCCAGGTGCTGGGACGGACATGCTAGATCCGCTCAACATATGGCTAGGGCAATATCATTGTTGTCCTGGAGGTCTAGAGGCCGGATGAAGAAGGGGACCTTGGGGGAGATCATTTCCCCGTGGGCCTCATTCTTCCATTCATTCTCTCAACAGGTATTTAGGGGAACCCCGCCCCCCCCCCCACACACACACACAGCAGGTATTGAGGTTGGGTGTCAGGGACACAGTGGTAAATAAGAGACTCAATCACTGCCTTCAAGGAGATGGAGGGCACTAGCCCAGCCAGAGCACAGGCTGCCTTCACCTCTGCCTCCTGCTTTCCCCCCTTGTCTGTCTGCTCTGTTCATCCACCCATTTGCCTGTCCATCTGTCAGTCCATTTCTGCTGTGCTGACCCATCTGGAAACAAGTGACTTCTTGTGGAGTATGGGCTCCCTCCATCTACCCCAGCAGGACTCAGTGTCCTGGAGAGCTGGGTTCTTGTTTCCAAGCTCACCCCCTGCTTCTCTGGGTGGGGATGGGGGTGGGGCGGGGTGGGGGTCCAGTGAACCCTCCTATCCAGGTTCCAGAAAAGTCTTAGAAGCCAGGCATTTGGGGCTAGTTCAGAGGAACTACAACAGGAAAAATAGTGTCCAGCTCTGCCTGGTTCCTGTATGCCCTGCGCAGCTCCACCTCTGAGCCCCTTTGATTAATTTTAACTCCCCTCTCCCCACACACTGGCCTTGCTCCTGCCTTGGCCACCAGAGGGATTAATGCTCCAGCTTGTCCCTCCCCATTAGGGAATATACACCCCACGCTTCCAGGGTTGGTTGTTGGAAGAGTAGCAACAAACCCCACCTCAAGTCACAGTAACACAGTCACCCCTGAACCTGTGAAGATCAGTTCTGGACAAAGCCCCTTGCCATCTCCCCTCACCTCCCTGCTTTCCTTCACTTCCTCTCTGGGATTTCCCCCTGGCTTTATTCAGCCTGGTCATGATGGTGGAGCTATAGAGGACATCAGCTGGGACTCCCCACGATTAGTGTGTACCCCAGAGCAGGTCATCAGAGTCATGCCTGCTAAGCCCTCTCCCACCCCAAATTTATCCCATCCGAAGAGTCCAGTGTATAACTGGGGGTACCTGAGAAAGAACCAACCAACCCCAAAACCCTGCTTGGGCAAGGGGAGATGACCTCAGGTTCTGGAGGTAAGAGGCAAGCAGGAGAGCCCTGGCTGAGAGTCAGTGGACTCTGATTCAAGCCCCAGATCTGCCCATTGCTGGGCCTATTTTCCCATCCATATAGTCACACAAGAGTCCTGCTGGTCTCTCAGGCCAGGACAGGATCCCTGCTCCAGGGAAGGGTGGGCAAGGACCTGATGGTCACAGGGCCATCTCTGCAGGTGGCGTCTGGGTGGCATAAGAAGCTATAACCCTGAGCAGATCATGCTGAGTGCAGCGGTGCGCCGGACCAGCCGGGATGTCAGCATCATGAAGGAGAAGCTCATCTTCTCAGGTATGTGACCACTCAGACAGGTTGGGACAGGCACTGGGCTTGGTGCTCTGCACCCGACATGTGCACATAGATGTGCACCACACACTCACACGGGGACATGGCACAGATATACATACCACACACTATAGAGGTACACATTCACATACAGAAGCACACACCCTCCCCATGCAGTCAACTCTAGATCCTGCAGCTCACTGTCAGCCCCGTGGGCAGTAGGCAAGGGTGATGTGCAAGGGTGGGGTGAGAGGAGGAGTCTGCTTTGAAGGCCCATCCCCCTTGGCTTTGTACATACAGAGATCCCAAATATTGACTTCGCTCTTCGTTGCCAGCCCCAGTCTGATGGAGCAGGAAGCTATACAAGCAAATACATGGAAAACTGGGTATGGCTAGAGCTTGAACAGATGGGGGTGCTGAGCCAGAGTGGGGTACTGAGAAGGACAGAGTGATCAGAGCTCCCTGGGGCAGTGAGGAAGGTTTTGGAGCATACTTTGCGAGGAGGGGACATAGCTGAAATGGGGAATGATGGGTAGGAAAGGCCTGGGAGATGGGTTTTAGGTCAGGGCTGGGTGAGCAGAGGGAAGGCAGCGCGTTCCAGGCAGGGACAGCATGTGTTCAGAAGTGGTGAGGTAACACTGCCAGGGCACCAAGAACTAAATATTATTACGCACAGCTGTGGGGGTGGGGAGCCTCTGGCTAGCTCACCCCAAGATGGTGCTTGTGGAATGTGGGGTAAGGAGGTTCTCGGGACCAGGAACCTGGACTTTATTCTGAAGGCAGAAGAGGGTCACGGGCAGATCTGTCCTTGGCCACTTTTGCGGTAGGGCTATCACAAAGCACCGTGAAATGAGGCGTAAACAGCAGAAATTCTGAAGGCTAGAAGTCCAAGATCAAGGTGTCAGCGGGGCTGTGAGGGAAGGATCTGTCCTGTCCCTGCCCTGTGGCTTACGGATATTCTCGTGGTGTTCTCCCAGGACGCATCTCAGTAATTCAAGTGATAGATGCGGGCATGGGCGCAGAGAGGAGGGAGTCAGGAGGACCTGGATTCAGATCCCAGCTTTAACCCTAACTAGCTGTGGGCACTGGAGTACCTTGTCTAGCGTCCCTCAGCAGCCAACTCCTCGTCTACAGTGGGCTGTGACCGCCTCACAGCCTACTTGTGAGGTTTAGCCCGTGCCTGGCCCAGACGGGTGCTTGGTAAACCCTGCTTGAATGAAAGATCCCAATGCAGGTGGCTATGTTTGTGGTAAGGCTGGCTCCAAGGATCCAGGATAGTGTAAACATCTACTCATTCACTCCTTTACTTACTCATTCCTCCTACAGATGAATCCAGGCACTATTTTAGGTGTTTAGGATACAGATTCTTGCCTGTGGGGCACTTAGATTCCTCCTACCTTCACTCAAAAACCCTCCTTCTCCTGGGAACCCTCCCTGAACAACAAGGCTTGGCTGGACTGCCTTCCCAGCATCCCACAGCCCTCTGGCCTCGCTGGGGAACTCCTGGAAGGAGGGGTCAGTCCAGGGTACCCAGGATCCCCAGGACCCTGCACTGTGCATGACTCAGAGATGTCAGAAGGGGCAGATAGAATGAATGGAAGGCAGGAGGCCAGCCCCTAAGTCAGGCATGTTCTGCCCATCCTGTAGTGCCAAAGACCATTTACTGAGCACCTGCTGAGTATAGTCTCTAAGGAGTCAGCTACAGTCCTCACCCCCTGCACACTCCAGGTTGCAGTCCTATCCAAAGACCTTCAACCCCAATCAAGGTACCTGAGTCCCCTTTGGGTGGGCTCAGCTACACTCAGCAGGCCTTTCCTGAGCCTCTGTTGTATGTCCAGTGCTATGCCAGGTCCTGAGGATACAGATGCCCAGACTTCACTCCTATCCTTGAAGTGCTCCAGATGGTGGGGGCCACAGACAGTGACACTATACAATGTGATGGGGCAGGGGAAGCAGGGTACAGAGTGGCTATGAGGAGGCCCCATCCCAGCCTGGGGGCATCAGGGAAAGCTTTTGGGAGGCTGCAGTAAGAGAGAAGAGAGGAATTAAGCCAGATTTTAAGAAAAGGAGGTGTTGCTAGAGAAGGTCACTACCAAGAGGGACCAGTTTAGCAAAGACACTGAGGAAAGCACATACATGGGTGCCAAGCTCAGGAGGATGTAGATGGTTTTCTGTGGCTAGAAGGTGGAGTTCTAGGGGAGATTAGACACCAAAGATAGCCTTGAATACCAAGTTCAATACCAAACCTGAACCCAGTGTTCTCATCAGCCTCATACCTGACCGGGAGTCATTGCAGGCCACTCTTCACAGAGCTTATGCCAGCCATTATTGTCGACCCCTCTCCCCACCCCACTCACATTCTCCCTCCCTCTGGCCCAACAGAGATCAGCGACGGCATAGAGGTCTCCGATGAGCTCTCTGTGTGTTCAGACAACAGTTATGACACGTACGCCAACAGCACCACCACCCATGTGAACCCCCGAGGGACTGGCAGCCATGCCAAGACCCTCACAGACCGGAGTGGCCGTTAGCTGAAGACCCATCTTCCCAGGCTGTACCTAACACGGAGACCAGGGAACCCAGGAGAGCTGGCAGAAGCGTGTCTGGACTGAGAGTGCTCTGGGAGCTGGCTCCAGCCTCTTATCCACCACGGCCTATCTTGGAGGGCATACTCCTTTCCACTGAGGCACAGCAGGGCCAGGACTCCAGCCTCTCAGATGCCCCTGCAGGCCTGGGGCTCCTCCTTCTGGGAAGTAGGGGGCCTGATCCTCTGAGACCCTCCCTCAGATTCTGGTCTGGAAGCTCTGATGGGTCACTGGGCCATGTCATGCTCCCATGGCAATGAGGATGTGGATACCACATGTGACCATCCTCCAGCACATGCTGTGAGGCACCTGATTTCTATGACTTTCTCCTGCCTGAAGGGCCTAGGCTTGGCCTCCTTTCCATTACATCAGTCTCAAGCACAAGGAAATTCAGCTCAGGAGGAAAGCCTCCCAACTAGCCTCCCAGCCTCCCACAGCTGCTGGCCCTGCTGCAGGAGAGGGCCTGAGCCGTGTGCCCTAGGTGCAGCTAGAGGTGGCCCAAAGAGCACATTCAGGGCTGCTCAATCCCATGCCCAAAGGTCCAACAGACCTCTGGGGCAGACTGTCCTGGAGGCCCAGGAGATCCACAGACTGACAACCTCAGTTCTCACATCAGTGACCACCTCGGAAGTGTTCTGGGTATGGTCAAGGGTGGGCATGCAGCCAAGGAGGCCTGCAGTGGAGGGAGCCTGAGTGGCCTTGGCCAAAACAATTAAAGCTGCCATCTTGACACATGTCATCTCTGAATTGTCAGTGGGAGGGTGAGAACAGAGCTTGCTAAGTTTAAGATTCAGCCTTGCTGCTGTGATTTGAGGAGGAGTCATTCTCAGACATGAGGAGGGATAGAGTGAGACCTATCCCCCATCACCATGGCTCCTGCGGTTCCTTAACATCAGTGGGGTTGGACACCAGTATTCCCATATTGTGCTGGGGGTAGAAGGTCTTGCAGCAATGAAGTGACCATCCAAGGCCACACAACTTAGGCAGAGCCAGTATCACACCCAACTTTTGGCCCCAAAGTGTGCACACTCTGTAACCAGCCAATAATGGCACGGCAGAAGGGGAGGGCTCCTGGGCCCGATGTATGGGTGGGCAATGGGACTAGGAGGTCCCCTCACAGCCACATGGAGGCTTTCTGAGCTCCCTGGCATATGAATGGACAAGCTTTCAGCTGGGAGATGTCTTCCCTCCATGGCAGAAGTCTGGCTTGGACTTCTCAAAGCTTTGGACCTTACAGAAGAAGGCCCACCCCATTCCTGGCACAGCGATATGCCTGGCTGAAAAGCCAAATGCAGCCCCTGGAACCACAGATGTCCCTTCCTGTCTTTCAGTCCTTGGACCTCTACTCTCCATGAAGGGGGTTAGTGGCAGAGTCAGGGAAGATCTACAACTCCCATTTTCGTCCCTTAAGAGTCTCTGTGGTCTTCGGAGTGTCCTAAGTAGGAAGGGGATGGGGGCAGCTAAGCCCTAGTATCAGCCTGCATTAAATAAATGTAGTGCTTCCTGGGAGCTAAGGGATGTATCTCTTCTCCACACAGGAGTCTTCTGGATAGAATTCTTGAGGTCTGAGTGATTCTGGTGTCTTCTTGGAGGAAAGAGAGAAACTCTGCCCAAATGTTGGACCCAGACTGGGCCCCCCTATTAACCTCTAAGACACCCCTCAGGAACTGTGAAGGATTCACCCATCCTTCCCCCTACTGAGCATCTGCCAAGTGCTTCCCTTCTGGGGCAGAGATCAGCTCCTGCCTCTCCCTGGACACCAGGGAGTATGAGTGAAATGTAAAACAGCTAAGTCAGGGTGGAGTATATTGTCCTACCCACTTGTCCCAACAGCTTCCTCTCCAGCCTCTGGCAGGCCCATCAGGAAAGTGGATTTAACCTTTCATGCCAGAACCTCCCTGTCCAGTCAGTATCCCTGACCAAAATGTCCCATGCTTCTGGTTAAACTGGGGCAAGTTGAGACATCCTGAAATCTTTAGGAGTGGGTAAAGAGGGCTAGGAGTTCTAAGTATAACAGTCCTAGCTCCTGACCCTTGACCTGAGGGGTTACTGAGAACCCCACCTTCCTAATGTCCGCCCTGTCTGCAGAGGACAACCCGACTGCCAGTCCCAGAGAAATAGGAGACAGGTCTCCTCCCCTGTCACCACCCACTGTAGACTCATTCCTTCCTTCCTGCCTTGGACATCAGCTGGTGAGGCTTCCTCCAGGCTGAGCCCACCCTCAACTTCCACCAGGATCCTCAATGAACTTTCAGGCCCTCTTTCCCAATTATAGATGTAAAGGTGCCTGAAGCTAGAGGTTCATGATGGCAGCAGCATAAGAGGACACAGCACTCACCCCTTCCCATGAGCAAAATCAAATATACACGTATGTAGAAAGCAACCACTCCTATGAGACAGCTGAGGACTGAATGACAACAAAGAGAAGAAAGATGGAACAGACAAGGCTAGGAAGCTGCAGGTGCCCTCTGGGAGCTTGGGGAATTCTCCTGGCCAGAGGAGCCTATGAACACTATTGTTTACATCTCCCTCCACTTCAATAGGATGGGCAGAGCTCTATGTGGGGGCTTTGGCCTATCTGCAAGATTACCCAGCCTTTTGCCTCCAACAAAGGGAGCAAGCAGGAACAACAGGGTGTCACTATGTGTACTTGGTCTCCCCACCACTCAGCCTGGCAGGCCAGTGACCCACACACCATAAGCACCTGTTCAGCTACAACCAGCTTCCCAAAAGTACCCAAAATATAAAGCCTACACAGGGGTCTCCTATACAGGCTCACTTTCTGCAACAAATGAGAGAGATTATACAAAGAAGGCTGGGGCGCCACAGGAACTTTTCGGGACTGCAGGAATTTTCCAGGGTCAGAGGGGGCAGGTGAGCACCATTGTTTACATCCCCCTCCACCTCTATGGGGGGCGAGGGGGGGTGCTGTATGCAGGTGCTCTGGCCTACCCGTAAGGTCGTTGCAGTGGAATCCCAGACACATCACCTAAGCCCATTTCAACCCTGAAAAAAAAGAAACAAGCACAATCAACAGGACATGCACCTGGCCTCCCCACGTGGCACCACTCCAGCTTGGTAGGCCAGTGCCCCAGATGCCTTAGGCACCCACTCAGCTCCTACCAGCCTGCTAAAACCACCAGCTCACACAGCCTATACAGCGGCCTCTTCTATATAAGGCCACTTTTTCAAAACTAAGAGAGATAGTTATTTTGTCTAATTTATATAAACAAATATAAAAGTCAAAATTAAAAGACAGAGATCTGTCAAATGAAGGAACAAGAAAAACACCAGGAAAAAACCTTAACAAAATGGAGATAAGTAATTTGCATATTAAAAATTCAAAGAAATATCATAAGGATGCTCACCAAACTTGAGAGTGGAATAGAGAACTTTAGGGAGAACTTCAACAAAGACAAAGTATAATAAAAAACCAATCAGAGATAAAGAATACAATAATTATAATGTAAAACACATTAGAAGGAATCAACAGCAGATTAGCTATTACAAAAGAATAGATCAGTGACCCAGAAGTCAGACAAGTGGAAATTAACCAATCAGAACAGCAAAAAGTAAAAAAAATTATAAAAAGTGAGGAATAGTTTAAGGGACTTTTGAGATAATATTAAGCACTCACATATTCACATTATAGTGTCAGAAGTATAAGAGAGAAAGGAACAGAAACTTTAAATAAATAATGGCTGAAAACTTTCCCATCCTGGGAAAAGAAACAAACATCCAGGTTCAGAAAGCACGGAGAGTTCCAAACAAAATGAAACCAAAGACACCCACACCAAGACATACTGTAATTGAAATGGTAAAAGTTGAACAGACAATCTTGAAGGAATCAAGAGGAAAACAAGTTACACTCAAAGGAAACCCCAGAAAGCTATCAGCTTATTTCTCAGCAGCAACTTTATAGACCAGAAGGGAGAAAGACATCTTTAACCTATTTCCTGTTTAGAAAAAATAAAGCAGCATGCTGCCACATTCATTTACTTTTTACATAAACATGCCCTTTGAAGCTGAAGCAAATCTGACTGGTTTTCAATGTGAAAATAAAATATAAAAACTGTACTTGGAGTTATTTCTAAACAGAACTTGTCTCTAATCCTAATGTAGCAAATGTATATGATGATCAGTATTTAATAATTTTTTTCATGCATAGGTATGCTGCATTTTCTAGGATATGACATTTTTACTATGTTGTGTAAATGGAAATACCACTACTAAAAACAGAATGTTATAAATAGAATGATGCCATTTGTTTCCAAAGACTATCGATATACTAGAGTGATACGAAAATAATAAAAGTGAGATATTTCATGACAAACTTTGGGGGTAAGGTTAGGACTGTAATCCACAAGTTTTCTCAGGGTAAACGCTGCAGCCACAAGTATCGTCGGAGAGTATTCTTGGGGAAAACAGGAAAGAGGGTAAAGTGCTGAAAGAAAGGAACTGACAACCTTAGAATAATTTACTCAGCAAGGTTATCATTCAGAATTGAAAGATAGAGTTTCTCAGACAAACAAAACCTAAAGGAGTTCATCACCATTAAACCAGTTTTACAAAAATGTTATTTAAAGGGTCTTCCTTAAACAGAAAAAGAAAGGCCATAACTCAGAAATAAGAAAATATAAGGGGAAAATCTAACAGGTAAGGCCAAATATTTAATAAATACAGCAAATCAGATATTTAAAAAGCTACTACAAAGGTCAAAAGAAAACAGTATCAAACTCAACTCAAACTACAGTAAGTACTTAGGAGATATACAACATAAAAAGTCTAAAACTTGACATCCAAATCATAAAGCATAGGGAAGGGGTATAAAAATGTAGTCCTTACAGAATATATTTATACTTAAATACCTATCAGCTTAAAGTAGACTGCTATAGATATAGGATAATATACATAAAATTCATGGTAGCCATAAACCAAAAACCTTCAAAAGATAAACATACACAAAGAACAAAAAGAAAGGAGTCCAAACAAAATACTAAAGAAAAACAGTAAAACACGAAGCGAGATCAAGAGAAGGAACAGAGAACTATAAAAACAACCAAAAAAAATGAACAAGACGGCAAAAAAGTACATGCATATCAATAATTACTTTAGATGTAAATGGATTAAGTGCCACAATAAAAAGACAGGTGGCTGAATGGATTAAAAAACACCCATCAGTAAAGCTGCTTACAAAAGACTCACTTCAAATTGAAAGACACATACAAACTCAAAGTGAAATCAATAAAGAAACAATGGCCTTAAATAACTCATTAGGCTAGATGGATTTAATAAATATTTTTTAATAAATATATTTTTAACACTTTACCCAGAAGCAGCAGAATATACATTCTTTTCAAATACACATGGAACATTTTCCAGGACAGACCACCTGTTAGACCACAAAACAAGTCTCAGTGAATTAAGAAGACTGAAATCATATCAAGCACCTTCTCTGTTCATAATGGTATGAAACAAGAAATCAATTACAAGAAAACTGAAACACACACAAACACATGGAGGCTAAATAACATGCTACTAAACAATGAACGAGTTAACAAGATCAAGGAGCAAATCAAAAGATGCCTTGAGACAAATGAAAATGAAAATGCAACTACCCCCCAAAATCCTATGGGACACAGCCCTTCTCTTCTAAGGGGAAAATTCATAGCAATACAAGCCTACCTCAAGAAACAAGAAAAATCTCAAATAAACAATCTAACTTTACACCTCAAAGAACTAGAATAACAACAAAGCCCAGAGTGAGTAGAAGGAAGGAAAATGATATAGGTCAGAGCAGAAGTAAACAAAAATAGAGATTAAAACTACAATAGAAAGAATCAATGAAACTAAGAGCTGATTCTTTGAAAAGATACATAAAATTGATAAACCTTTACCTAGACTTGTCAAGAAGAAAAGAGGGCCCAAATAAATAAGATCAGAGATGAAAGAGAAGTGACAACCAAGACCAGCAACAAAATGGCAGTGTGAAAGGGACTCTGAAAAACTCCTTTGGAGATTACAATGAATAAAACACCTATACCTCAACCAAGGACCCTCTACACATCACGCAATCACAGCTAAGAAACTCATTCATCACATTAAGGTACCTGCTCAGGCAGAGAGTTAAACAAAGGAGAAATAAAGGAGAAGAGCAGGGACACGGCCACATGGATCTCTGCTTGGTACTCTACCACTGGGGAAGGCAGGAGAAAGAAGGCAGCAGGAGAGTGCTCCAGACCTCACTAGGTCTGTGGAAGAGAGAAAAGTATGCCCAGAAGCGGGGGCAAGAGATACTGCAACTACCTCACTTTGGCCCCAAGAGGTGAAGACTCATTTGCAGCAGCCGGACTTCCCTCCAGTTCCCAGAGGAGGGTGAGCGACTGGGCTGTGAGGTGTGTAGTGCGAATGCTCTGGCCTGGAAGGAGAGGGAGAGGGCCACACACACGTTCCTTGGCCCACAACCAGGACAATCTAAAAGACTAGCAAACAGGACTTGACCCCAAAGCTCAGAGCAGAATCCGTGTGCAGGGCAAACCAAGAACAGAAAGGTGCATCATGCCCAAACTCCCTGCATGGCCCTTGGAGCCACAGAAAGAAAACAAAGCCACAAACAGCCGCCTTCCCCCACTGCCCCCTGCCCCCACAGCCCTCTGCCTTGACCAGTATCAGCAATGAACACCAAAGAAACTGCAGCAGTGAGGGTTCAGAGAGCCTTCCAAAATGAGAAAACAGAGAAAGGGAGCTCAAAATAAGAGATAGGGACAATTGACCCATCAGAAAGAGAGCTCAAAGGAATTATTATAAAAATGGTTAAGGAACTGAATGATAATTTCAACAATCATTAAAGAAGATTTACAAACCATTATAAAGGACCAGAGAG